>JADBJO010003392.1:30000-95000 GCA_016801955.1 Conus betulinus
CAGTTTTAGCCATGAATGAACAAAATGTAAACATTGATGTCTGCATCTACAAAATGCAAATTGCTGTCAGCAAGCCATATAGTTTGTGCCTAAGAATACTGTTGCAAGATTTTGCTCTGAAAAAAAAAAAATCAACTTGGGATGAATTCTGTCAACCTGTGTGTAGGGTCCATTGTTTGAAATTCTCTATGGCTTTTTGACATATTTTGATGTCATTGAGAAACACAACTGCTGCATGCATGTCATCGCAGTTTTTGATTTCTTGTTACAGCTTAAAAACTTGTTAATAGATAAAGGTGTTGCCGTTTATGTGGAGTCCCTTGATCAATTTTCTCATCATGAGAAAGCCTTTAGTGAATAAAGGCTAGTCATTATACAATGTATTGATGATGGATACATACTGTGATTTTTCTTCTGCAAGGCAGTGTGGAATATAAGGTATTTCCCGGTGATTCTGAGAGAAAAATAAGTAAATTGCTTTAGAATATAAGGCGCATTAACTTTATTGCTTACACAAATGTTGTTGTATGCCAAACATACTGGAATTGCCATTATGACCAATCCTGACCACGCAAAGCCAAAGCATGGTGTGGTACATTTGATAGATTGAGGGGCAAGTTGGATGATCAATGCTTAAAGCTGTAGAGACAGATTGTGACCATAAATACAGGTCATGTGACAGATTGTGACCATGAATACAGGTCATGTGACAGATTGTGACCACAGGATTCATACTGGTCTTAAAAAGTCTGGAAAAGTTTGGAAATTTGAGGCCCATTTTCCAGGCCCTGGAAAAGTCTGGAAAATTGCACTATGGCCTGGAATAGCCTGGAAATTGAGGAACCAAGCACATTGCTTGACATTATGCATGGCTGCTTTAATTTTCAGCATCATTTAGAGTTTATAATTTTAAAAAAAAAATTATTCCATGCCCTCAAATGTGATATTTCGTTTCTAGTGTGTTTGTGTTTATAACATCACTTTTAGACATTGCATTATGAGCAAAGCCTAGAAAGTGGTATTGAAAATGCAGGTCTTGGCCTGGAAAAAAAAGTCTGGAATTTTGAGTTGCATTTCCTGTATGAACCCTGGACCATTAATACAGGTCATGTGACAGATTGTGACCATGAATACAGATCATGTGACAGAATGTGACCATGAATACAGGTCATATGACAGAAGGTGACCATGAATACAGGTCATGTGACAGATTGTGACCATGAATACAGGTCATGTGACAGAATGTGACCATGAATACAGGTCATGTGACAGATTGTGACCATGAATACAGGTCATGTGACAGAATGTGACCATGAATACAGGTCATATTACAGAATGTGACCATGAATACAGGTCATGTGACAGAATGTGACCATGAATACAGGTCATGTGACAGAATGTGACCATGAATACAGGTCATGTGACAGATTGTGACCATGAATACAGGC
This sequence comes from Conus betulinus, assembly GCA_016801955.1. Taxonomy (NCBI): domain Eukaryota; kingdom Metazoa; phylum Mollusca; class Gastropoda; order Neogastropoda; family Conidae; genus Conus; species Conus betulinus. The sequence goes on from JADBJO010003392.1 coordinate 31,449, forward strand.
CATGTGACAGAATGTCACCATGAATACAGGCCATGTGACAGAAGGTGACCATGAATACAGGCCATTGACAGAAGGTGACCATGAATACAGGTCGTGTGACAGATTGTGACCATGAATACAGGTCATGTGACAGAATGTGACCATGAATACAGGTCATGTGACAGAATGTGACCATGAATACAGGTCATGTGACAGAATGTGACCATGAATACAGGTCATGTGACAGAACGTGACCATGAATACAGGTCATGTGACAGAATGTGACCATGAATACAGGTCATGTGACAGAATGTGACCATGAATACAGGTCATGTGACAGAATGTGACCATGAATACAGGTCATGTGACAGAATGTGACCATGAATACAGGTCATGTGACAGAATGTGACCATGAATACAGGCCATGTGATAGAATGTGACATGAATACAGGTCATGTGACAGAATGTGACCATGAATACAGGTCATGTGACAGAATTTGACCATGAATGGAGGTCATGTGTTTACAGATTGTGCACCATGAATGCCAGAGTCTAATGCCAGATGTGACCATGAATGCATGCTGGTCATGTGACAGAATGTGACCATGAATACAGGTCATGTGACAGAATGTGGCCATGAATACAGGTCATGTGACAGAATGTGACCATGAATACAGGTCATGTGACAGAATGTGACCATGAATACAGGTCATGTGACAGAATGTGACCATGAATACAGGTCATGTGACAAATGTGACCATGAATAAAGTCAGTGATAGAATGTGACCATGAATACAGGTCATGTGACCGAATTTGACCATGAATACAGGTCATGTGACAGAATTTGACCATGATGGAGGTCATGTGACAGAATGTGACCATGAATACAGGTCATGTGACAGAATGTGACCATGAATACAGGTCATGTGACAGATGTGACCATGAATAAAGGTCATGTGACAGAATGTGACCATGAATACAGGTCATGTGACAGATTGTGACCATGAATACAGGTCATGTGACAGAATGTGACCATGAATACAGGTCATGTGACAGAATGTGACATGAATACAGGTCATGTGACAGAATTTGACCATGAATACAGGTCATGTGACAGAATGTTTACATGACTGCAGGTCATGTGACAGAATGTGGCCCATGAATACAGGTCATTGACAGAATGTGACCATGAATACAGGCCATGTGACAGAATGTGACCATGAATGCAGGTCATGTGACAGAATGTGACATGAATACAGGTCATGTGACAGAAGGTGACCATGAATACAGGTCATGTGACAGATTGTGACCATGAATACAGGTCATGTGACAGAATGTGACCATGAATACAAGTCATGTGACAGAATGTGACAGAATGTGACCAGAATGACCATGAATACAGGTCGTGTGACAGAATGTGACATGAATACAGGCCATGTGATAGAATGTGACCATGAATACAGGTCGTTGACAGAATGTGACATGAATACAGGCCATGTGACAGAATGTGACCATGAATACAGGTCATGTGACTGAGTGTGACCATGAATAAAGGTCACGTGTATAAGCTGGCCAGCACAGCTGGTTGCCAACATGGTCTAACCATGCCAAGGGCACTCTGGAATATATGTTGGTCTTGTGGTCAGGACAGGACAGTGAGTGTGGTTCTGTTATGTTGCAGAAGTGAGTGACAGAAATCCAGACTTTGACCTTTGGCACAGGGTTTGCTTGGATCTCTCTTTGGTTCTGATCCAGGGTCACAGGGTGAGTTGTTCACATTGTCCATGTTTTATTCCCATGGTTTTGTGTTGAAGATGGGCTAATGTGAGTGCAGAGCTGGTTTGTAGAGAGAGACTGCCAAGAGAGTGTGTTGGTGGTGTAGGTGGTAGGGGGGGGGATGGGGGGGTCAAGTTCCTACCACCTTTTGTAGTGAAAAAGATTGATGAAAACATGCGAGTTCAGAGCTAAAACTGCCACGGATTGTTTGTTGTGTTTACTACTGAAATCATCATATGCTAAAGCAACACTTTTATCCCAACGACCATGGAAATAGCCGCTTTTAAGTGTGTGTTTTCATGGCTATAGGTCTGAACTCATGCCAGTCAGCCCATGGTGATAGGTTTCACATTTCTATGTTGATGATGGAGAAGCAAGCATCATTGAGACAGATTGACATTGTGCCTGATTTTTCTTAACTAAAAATAAGGCAGAAAGAGAACTTAAGGGTCATTCTACTTATGCAGGAAAAAAATTGAAATGAGAATGCAGCCATAAAAGGAAAGTAAACCTGGTCCAAGAATGTGTCAGATCAACAATTTTGATTTGAGTACTGGATGAAGCATCTATGCATCAAAACTTTGATGATTAGCGAGTATCATGCGTGCATCAAAGTTTACTGTGATTTTTCACTGAAACCTGACCTACTGAATGCTGTGATTAGACACTGTGAGGCATTTAGCCACACGCGATGTGCTCAAACTGCTTGTGTGTCCAAGATTTTGTCAGTTTGGGGGCCAGCATGTTCACAGACTGAAGTGCAGTTTCAGCAGAAAGACTTTTTGCCAGTTTTCCAGTAGAACACATTTCATCGTCAATAACTTATGCAGGATAGCTTTTCAAGTGTGTGTGTGTGTGTGTGTGTGAGGTGTGTGTGTGTGTGTGTGTGTGTGTGTGTGTGTGTGTGTGTGTGTGCGCGCGCGCGCACGAGCGTGTGTGTGTGTGTGTGTGCGAGCGTGTGTGTGTGTGTGTGTGTGTGTGTGTGTGTGTGTGTGTGTTGTGTGTTTCAATATACTGCAGTACTACTAAAGTTGTTCAGATAACTAAATAAACAGTAGCTGCTACTGTTACTGCTTAAGGGAAGTTAGCAGCTGTGCTATTAGTGCAGTGCATAACCTCCCAGTGGAATTAGAAAGTGAATTCAACTGGATAAGACACCATGTGAAATATATTTAATGTTTAAAGGCATAAGGATTTCGTTGAAGTTCTACATAATAATAATGCTCTAGTAAACTGTACAGCAAAATAGAATCAAACGCCTTTCAGTGCAGTGCAAACGCAAACAATGTTTGTTTATTTTTAGTTCAGTTTAACATTACCTTTTATTCTTGAATGTGGGTGCAGTGTGTCAGCCTTTTAATTCTGTGTGAGTTTGAGTGCAAACCTGCAGGATGCTTAGTGTGCCATGTTACTGCAGCAAAGAACATCTCTGGATTAAGAAAGAAATTTCATTCTGTGTGAGTTTGAGTGCATACCTGCAGGATGTTAGTGTGCCATGTTACTGCAGCAAAGAACATCTCAGGATTAAAAAGGAAATGGAATGTTGTGTTAAACAGTTCCTTTGTTGGCCTGCGGCGGTGCTGATGATCACAAGGTTCATCTGTTTCTTATGCAGCAGGGACAGGTCAGTGAGAATATGGATGTGTGTGTGTGTTTGGGTTGGGGGGGGGGAGGGAGAGGGGGGGGAGGGGGAGGGGGAGAAGGTTGTGGAGGGATGGGATGGGAGGGGGGGGTGTTGTATATTTGTCCATAATGTTCATGTTCTTAAAATTTCCTATTCATCTTCTGTACTGTGAAAGAGTTACGAAATGAATGTATCTCTCTCTGAATCTGATGTAATTATGTGCACATGCTCATGAGTTTATGTTCATTTTAGAATGTGTTTGTTTCTTATGTTTCTTGACTGTCTGTAATTTCTTGTTGTTTGTTGATTTCCTGTGATTTCCAGACTCGCAAACATGTAATGTTCCACAACTGTTCCTACATTCCTCTGGATGCACTTAAGAGTCATTCCACTGAATTCCTTAATCAGCTTGGGCCAAAATGTTGCTCCCATCTGTATCTAATTTAAATGAATGTGAATGAATAGAAAAAGTAAATGAATAAAAAAAATGAAATGGAGAAAGAGTAAAAAAAAAAAACGTGTCAGTTCATCTGTTGCTGTGTGTGTGTATTAACATTTGTACTTTGATCATGTGCATATTTTCCTCACTGTTATGCAGACTGTGTGTGTGTTTGTTTCAGTTTGTCCCTGTGTGTGTCTGTACAGGAGGACATGTTGCAGACTGTGTGGTTTGTTTTTTTTTGTCTGTTCATGAGGGCTCAAAGCAGACTGTGTGTGGGGTTTGTTTTGTCTGTTCATGAGGAGGCAAAACTGTATGTGTGTTGGTTTTTTGTCTGTTTCATGAGGACACAAAACAGACTGTATGTGGTTTGTTTTGTCTGTTCATGAGGACACAAAACAGACTGTGTGTGGTTTTGTTTTGTCTGTTCATGAGGAGGCAAAGCAGACTGTGTGTGGATTGTTTTGTCTGTTCATGTGGACACAAATTCAGACTGTGTGTGGTTTGTTTTGTCTGTTTGAGGACACGATTCATTCTGTATGTGTTTGTTTTTTCTGTTCACAAGGACATAATTCAGACTGTATGTGGTTTGTTTTGTCTGTTCACGAGGACACAATTCATACTGTATGTGGATTGTTTGTCTGTTATGAGGACACAATTCATACTGTATGTGGTTTGTTTTGTCTGTTCAGGACACAATTCAATTATGCTGTATGTGCTTTGTTTTGTCTGTTCACGAGGACACAATTCAGACTGTATGTGGTTTGGTTTGTTTTGTCTGTTCACGGGACACAATTCATACTGTACGTGGTTTGTTTTGTCTGTTCACAAGGACACAATTCAGACTGTATGTGGTTTGTTTTGTCTGTTCACGAGGACACAAATTCAGACTGTATGTGGTTTGTTTTGTCTGTTCACGAGGACACAATTCAGACTGCATGTGGTTTTTGTTTCAGTTTCTCCCGGTGATGGTATTGCCAGGACATGAGGACTGGGTCAGAGGTCAGAGTGCATCTCACAAAGGATGGTATGTGATGGCTTTTTCCCCCCCCACTCTTTGCTTTGTCTCAACAGGCTGCCTGACCGTGCTTGACCTGGATTCCACACATGCCAGTGAAGTAGTCATTATCCAATGATTTTCACTATGTTTCCTTCTGTGTTTTGTTTGTCGCTGTTGTGATGATAACAGTGTCTGTAAGAAGGAATGGAGACATCAGTTTGTCTGCTTGGGAACACGAATCAGGAGTAAAATGAACCACCCCAAACATTCTGACCTACAGGACCTCGCTCAGCTGGCATGGTGTCAAATGGTGTTCGTGACGTTTTCTTGCACTGGCACAGAGAGGTTTTTTTTTTTTTTTTTTCTGTTTAACATTTTTATTGTGCCCCTTTTAAATGTGAGATCGCGATGCTTTACATAAACCTTTTACACACACGAAAACAAATTGTTAAAATCTAATCACCAGTGAAGCACCTACACACAGAGACAGGCAAAAGCTCACATTCACCAGATCTTATTTTACGAAAGTGGGAGGGGGGAGGGGGGGGAGTATAAAAAATGCAAACAAACAAAACGCATCGGCCACACCTGAACATGCCACACACAGCATGTCTGTGCTGTGGTCTTCCTGCGCCACAGGCAGGAGTGTGGGACTGTTGTCGCCACCAGGACAGCCCCACACAGCCACAACAGTGTTGAAGACTTTACCTCATCACAGAGAGTCACATCGAAGACTTTACCTCATCACAGAGAGTCACATTGAAGACTTGACCTCATCACAGAGAGAGTCACAGAGTTGAAGAGACCCTTGCACCTATCACACAGTCACATTGAAGACTTTACCTCATCACAGAGAGAGTCACATTGAAGACTTTACCCTCATTAACAGAGAGTCACATTGAAGACTTTACCTCATCACTGAGAGTAATGTTGAAGACTTAACCTCATCACAGAGAGTCACATTGAAGACTTTACCTCATCACAGAGAGTCACATTGAAGACTTTACCTCATCACTGAGAGTAATGTTGAAGACTTTACCTCATCACTGAGAGTCACATTGAAGACTTTACCTCATCACTGAAAGTAATCACAGAGTAATCGAAGACTTTAACTCATCACAGAGAGTCACGTTGAAGACTTTAACTCATCATCACAGAGAGTCATCACGTCACATTGAAAGACTTTACCTCATCACAGAGAGTAACATTGAAGACTTTACCTCATCATCACATTGAGAGTCACATTGAAGACTTTACCTCTCATCACAGAGTCACATTGAAGACTTTACCTCATCACAGACAGAGAGTAATGTTGAAGACTTTACCTCATCACAGAGAGTCACATTGAAGACTTTACCTCATCACAGAGAGTCACATTGAAGACTTTACCTCATCACAGAGAGTCACATTGAAGACTTTACCTCATCACAGAGAGTCACATTGAAGACTTGACCTCATCACTGAAAGTAATGTTGAAGACTTTACCTCATCACAGAGAGTCACATTGAAGACTTTACCTCATCACAGTAGTTGAAGACTGAGAGTCATCACAGAGAGTCACATTGAAGACTTTACCCATCACATGGAGCAAAAGTAAACTGGACCAAGGATTGAAACTTCAGTGAACATTGTGTGCAGTATGGGAACATCACTGGATGTGTTTTTGTGCAGTCAATGGAAAACAAAGGGTTTTCTTTTTTTGTACAGAATGGGAACATCAGTGGGTTTGTTTTTTTGTTCAGAACAGGAATTTCAGTGGTTGTTTATTATGCAGAATGGACCCCATCACAGGGTTTGATTTTTGTGTAGAATGGGAACATGAGTGGGGTTGTCTTTGTGCAGAATGGAAACATCAGTGTTTTTTTTTTTGTGTGCAGAATGGAAACATGAGTGGTTTGTCTTTTGTGCAGAATGGAAACATGAGTGGGTTGTCTTTTGTGCAGAATGGAAACATGAGTGGGGTTGTCTTTTGTGCAGAATGGAAACATGAGTGGGTTGTTTTTTTTTGGACAGAGAGGAAACATGAGTGGGTTGTTTTTTTGGACAGAATGGAAACATGAGTGGGTTGTTTTTTTTTTGAACAGAATGGAAACATGAGTGGTGTTGTTTTTTTTTGTGCAGAATGGAAACATGAGTGGGTTTTTTTTTTGTGCAGAATGGAAACATGAGTGGGTTGTTTTTTGTGCAGAATGGAAACATGAGTAGGTTGTTTTTTGGACAGAATGGAAACATGAGTAGGTTTTTTTTTGGACAGAATGGAAACATGAGTAGGTTGTTTTTTTGTGCAGCATGGAAACATGAGTGGGTTGTTTTTTGTGCAGAATGGGAAAATCAGAGGGTTTTGTTTTTTGTGCAGAATGGAAACATGAGTGGGTTGTTGTTTTTGTGCAGAATGGAAACATGAGTGGGTTGTGTTTTTTTGACAGCATGGAAACATGAGTGGTTTGTTTTTTGGACAGAATGGAAACATGAGTGGGTTGTGTTTTTTTGTGCAGAATGGAAACATGAGTAGGTTGTTTTTTGTGCAGAATGGAAACATGAGTGGGTTGTTTTTGGACAGAATGGAAACATGAGTGGGTTGTTTTTGGTGCAGAATGGAAACATGAGTGGGGTTGTTTTTTGTGCAGAATGGAAACATGAGTGGGTTGTTTTTTGGACAGAGAGGAAACATCAGTGGGTTGTTTTTGTGCAGAATGGAAACATGAGTGGGTTGTTTTCGTGCAGAAAGGAAACATGAGTGGGTTGTCTTTTTTGTGTGCAGAATGGAAACATGAGTGGGTTGTTTTTGGACAGAGAGGAAACATGAGTGGGATGTTTTTGGACAGAGAGGAAACATGAGTGGGTTGTTTTTGGACAGAGAGGGAAACATGGGTGGGTTGTCTTTTGTGCAGACACGGAGGACATCCTGCTGGCCAGCTGCGGACAGGACAGTCTGATTCGCCTCTGGCGACTGTCCAAGAGGTCCAGCGACACCGGGGCCGCCCTGGTGGCCATCAGTGACCTCCCCCCTGACGAGGACATCAAGATGAAGGAACAGACATTTCCTATCGTACTGATGGTGAGCTTGTTGCATTTATTGTCACCGTTTACAGGGATGTGTGGAGATATAGGGAGGGGGTGTGTGTGTGTGTGTGTATGGGTGAGTGTGTGTTTTCTTTTTAGTGTTGTCTTTATGTTTTAGATCAGGATGTCTTTTACTTTCTTGTAGCTGGAAAGGTACCCATTACATGTTGACGGCACATTTACTGGCACTGACACAGCTGTATCCTTCCTGTTTGCAGCAGGTAGCTGTAGATGTCTGTGCTGCCACAACAGATTGACCAGTGTGAAGTCAGTCATGGTCTGTTGCATTCGGTTCAGTGGGGCAAGCACCACCATAAACATTCAGTGGGGCAAGGCACCACCATAAACATTCATCAAGGCACCACCATAAACATCAGTCAGTATCACCATAAACATTCAGGGGCAAGGCACCAGTATAAACATTCAGTGGGGCAAAGACACCACCATAAACATTCAGTGGGGCAAGGCACCACCATAAACATTCAGTGGGGCAAGGCACCACCATAAACATTCAGTGGGGCAAAGCACCACCATAAACTTCAGCTCAGTGGCAAGGGCATCAACATAAACATCCAGTTCAATGGGCAAGGCATCAACATAAACATTCAGTTCAGTGGAGCAATGCAGACACATAAGATTTTGCCCCAGTATAGGGATTAGTTCACATGATTTCCAACATGTATTTCCATCTTGTAAATCTCCCCAGTTGTCATTACACTACAGACTTATTCTCCTATGCAAACTAGCTAATACATTTCCCCAGTTGTCATAATACATACAGACATATTCTCCTATGCAAACTAGCTAATACCTTTCTGTTCTCTTTTACTATCCCACTTTTCATTACCACACTTCCCCCCCCCCCCCCCAAGGCCCCTTATCACCTTTCCTGCCCTGTTCCCTCTCTCTTTGTCTTCCTGTAAATCCATGCTAAAACGTTTTTTGTGTGACTGAGGACTTTTTTTTTTTTTCTCCCCATTCTTGTGTTTCCCTCCACCAGCTTGAGTTCAGAACTTGCATTGACTCCACTGTAAGTCTGGCCAGGAATCCAAGAGAGGAAATGACTGTTGTATTTGAGAGAGAGGGGAGGGAATGAAGTATCAGGATGACACTGTTGTGTTTATAAGTAGTACTTCAGTTTTACGTCTGTTGGCGTATGTGATATAGATAGAGAGAGAGAGAGAGAGAGAAGGGAGAGGGGAGATGCATAAATGTCTGTGACTATGTATGCATAATGTGGTTATCCAAGTGCATATAAATATCCCTCTAAACATCCCTACAAAATATCCCTCTAAACATCCCTACAACATACCTGCAATAATCTTAAAGTAAATGTTTAACTGGACTACAAATTAAAGAAAAAACAACATTGAAGGCTAACTTTAAATCTGAAAAGACATCACACAAAGACATGCCTGATAATGGTGGTAAATGAGTTTGAAGAAATACGCAGTCAAACAGCAGATGCTTGCTGGTTATTCTTTGTTCTCCACAAATACATTTTGCTTCATTTGTATATTTAGTTTTAAGGCATCAAGTTTTAATTCATGAAATGTTGAAATGAAATTTCTGTATTGGTACATATTTTTCACTTGTAAATGAGAAATGCTGTTTACATGTTCATTGTTTATAAGTGTTTTTATGGATGTGTTCAGCACGTGGGAGGGGGGATGTAAAAGGATGTCATAGACAGACAACAACAAAGTTTGAAATCTGGACCACAGTGTAATGATTCTAACATGTGATCCATTTCGATATACATAGCAGCATGTTTTTAAGACTGGTGGCTGTTGAAAGTGAACAGAGGACGGATATACAGGGATACAGCTTTATCAATATGATGTGTTCTCAGTGATCTCAGTTGCCTTTTCATATCACCTAACATCATCAATGATGAACGGACGTTTAAAAACCCCTGACCTGACCTGACCTGACCTGCAATGAACTGAATATGATGTGACCATGATGTCAAGTATGTTTCAGGGTGGGGTGTTCTGTGTGTGTGCAGAAGGAGAGAGGAGCAGTATTACGCAGTGACGTTGGAATCTGTGCTGAGTGGCCATGACGGCTGGGTCTACAGTGTTTGCTGGCAGCCACCAGTGAAAAATGGTAAAGTGGAGTGGCACTCTGAATGTGGGGGCTTTTTTTTTTTTTTTAATTTGTTTTTTGTTGTCTCATCTTCCATGTCAGCCCAGTACCTTGCTTCCATGAATTGACTAACTGTCTCACTATGAGTCTTTTGTTTGTTTATTTTGTCTGTCTCTCTCTCTCTCTCTCTCTCTGTCTTCTCTGTCTGTCTCTCTCTCTCTCTCTTTCCCGTTCTCTCTCTCTCTCTCTCTCCCCTCTCTCTCTCTCTCTCTCTCTCTCTCTCTTTCTCACTGTCTCTCTCTCTCTCTCTGTCTCTCTGTCTCTGACTCTCTCTCTCTCTCTCCCTCTCCTTTCTCTCTCTCTCCTCTCTCTCTCTCTCTCTCTCTCTCTCTCTCTCTCTCTCTCTCCCTCTCCTTCTCTCTCTCTCTCTCTCTCTCTCTCTCCACTCTCTCTCTCTCTCTCTCTCTCTCTCTCTCTCAGTCTGTCTCAGTACACACCCACACCCATGCTGTCGCCCTGTGATCTGTGCTGATGATGTTCAGTGATGGTGGTGTGTGCTGTGTTCAGACAGAGGAGAGAAGGCAGGCAGCCTGTGTGTCTGTGCTGATGATGTTCACTGATGTGTGGTGTGTACTGTGTTCAGACAGGGGAGAGAAGAGAGGCAGCCTGTGTGTCTGTGCTGATGATGTTTCACCGTGTGGTGTGTGTGTACTGTGTTCAGACAGAGGAGAGAAGAGGCAGCCTCTGTGTCTGTGCTGATGATGTTTCACCTGATGGTGGTGTGTGTACTGTGTTCAGACAGAGGGAGAGAAGAGGCAGCCTGTGTGTCTGTGCTGATGATGTTCAGTGAGTGTGTGTGTGTGTGTTATGTTCAGACAGGGGAGAGAAGAGGCAGCCTGTGTGTCTGTGCTGATGATGTTCACCGTGTGGTGTGTGTTATGTTCAGACAGGGAGAGAAGAGGCAGCCTGTGTGTCTCTGTGCTGATGATGTTTCCGTGTGGTGTGTGTGCTGTGTTCAGACAGAGGAGAGAAGAGGCAGCCTGTGTGTGTCTGTGCTGATGATGTTCACTGATGGTGGTGTGTGTGTGCTGTGTTCAGACAGAGAGGAGAGAAGAGGCAGCCTGTGTGTCTGTGCTGATGATGTTCAGTGATGGTGGTGTGTGAGCCCTTTAGATGGCGGAGAGAAGAGGCAGCAGCCTGTGTGTCGTGCTGATGATGTTCAGTGCTTTAAATAGTGGCTGCTGTGTTCAGGCAGACGTCTTCTCTTAGGAGCACCATGTGTGTCTGTTTCTGCCTGTCTCAGTGATGTGTGTGTGTGGCTTTTGTTTAGACAGAGGAGAGAAGAGGCAGCCTGTGTGTCTCTTGCTGATGATGTGTTCAGTGATGGTGGTGTGTGCTGTGTTCAGACAGAGGAGAGAAGAGGCAGCCCCTGCGACTGCTGTCCGCCAGCATGGATAAGACCATGATTGTCTGGAGCCCTTTGCACAGCCAGATGGCGTGTGGGTGGAGCAGGTGTATGGGGTGGGGTCGTCCAGGCACACTTCTCTGCTTTAAATAGTGGCTACTGTTGTCAGGCATGATGACTATCTCTTAGCTGCACAGGGAATGATGACTATAGCTGTATGCCTGCTCAGGGAATGTGACTATAGCTGTTTATTTGCACAGGGAATGATGACTATATTTTTTATACTGAAACTTTGCTTCAAGTGACTTTTGCTGTTGCTGCACAGGGAATGATGACTATAGCTGTATGCTGCACAGGGATAATGATTATAGCTGTATACTGCACAGGGAATGATGACTATAGCTGTATGCTGCACAGGGAATGATGACTATAGCTGTATGCTGCACAGGGAATGATGACTGTAGCTGTATGCTGCACAGGGAATGATGACTATAGCTGTATGCTGCACAGGGAATATGACTATAGCTGTATACTGCACAGGGAATGATGACTATAGCTGTATGCTGCACAGGGAATAATGACTATAGCTGTATACTGCACAGGGAATGATGACTATAGCTGTATGCTGCACAGGGAATGATGACTATAGCTGTATGCTGCACAGGGAAAGATGACTATAGCTGTATGCTGCACAGGGAATGATGACTATAGCTGTATGCTGCACAGGGAAAGATGACTATAGCTGTATGCTGCACAGGGAATGATGACTATAGCTGTATGCTGCACAGGGAATGATGACTATAGCTGTATGCTGCACAGGGAATAATGATTGTGGCTGTATGCTGCACAGGGAATAATGACTATAGCTGTATGCTGCACAGGGAATAATGACTATAGCTGTATGCTGCACAGGGAATAATGACTATAGCTGTATGCTGCACAGGGAATAATGACTATAGCTATGCTGTATGCTGCACAGGGAATGATGACTATAGCTGTATGCTGCACAGGGAATAATGACTATAGCTGTATGCTGCACAGGGAATGATGACTATAGCTGTATGCTGCACAGGGAATAATGACTATAGCTGTATGTTGCACAGGGATAATGACTATAGCTGTATGCCAACATGCACACAGGGTATAATGACTATGCGCTGTAGCGATGTAGATGGACATAATGACATTTGCATGTGCACATGAACCAAACACACACACACACACACACATGCAAGCACACACACACACGCACACACATATGCACACACACACACACACACACACACACACACACACACACACACACACACACACACACACACACACACACACACACACACACACACACACACACACACACACACACACACACACACACACACACACACACACACACACACACACACACACACACACACACACACACACACACACACACACACACACACACACACACACACACACACACACACACACACACACACACACACACACACACACACACACACACACACACACACACACACACACACACACACACACACACACACACACACACACACACACACACACACACACACACACACACACACACACACACACACACACACACACACACACACACACACACACACACACACACACACACACACACACACACATACACACACACATACACACACACACACACACACACACACACACACACACACACACACACACACACACACACACGATCTCTGATCAGACAGTGAACAGGAAGAGGTGTACAGGTGCGTGTGGGTGAGGTCGGGGGCAACACATTGGGGCTGTACGGAGGTGTGTTCAGTCCCCGGGGGGGACTCTATTCTGGGCCATGGCTACCACGGCGCCCTGCACCAGTGGATCCACAGCAAGGTACTGTCTGTGTGTTGCTTTTTGGACAATGAGATACTGTCTCTTGTCTGTTGGACAAGAAGTAACTGTCTGTTGTTGTTTGTTGGACAACGAGGTACTGTCTCTTGTCTGTTGGACAAGAAGTTACTGTCTGTTGTTATTTGTTGGACACCAAAGTACTGTCGTCTTTTGTCTGGGTGCATGACAAAAGCTACACCTTTTCAACCTGTTTTAGAAACATGCAGTAACAGAAATAAAGCCAAACTCAAAATGTTGAAACTCCTGGCGGCATTTCTTTCACAAGCCACAAGCAAAACAAACCATCACATGATCTTTAACAGTCTAACAAAGATAACCCCTTAAGTAAAAGAAAAAAATTTGTTAGATAGAAAGTTGACAGTAAATATGCACAAATTTCTCACATACAAAGACCCATTTCAAAATCCTGTCCTGATTTTTTCTGCCTGAAATAATGACAGGTGTCCATAAAGTTGCTTATCTTCTGACAGAATTAGAAATGACAGCAGGCTTTATAATTGGTTTAATAATGTGTATCATGTGCTGCTATCCATGATGGTGATATTGTTCATCCGAGACGCTAAACACTTGGTGATCACACCCACTAGCTGCTTTCCTGATTCCAACAGCCAGTGTCTGTATGTCTGTCCAGTGTCATCGTTAACTGCAGCATTGTTCATTGTTACATCACATGTTGACAAACATTCTGTTTTTGTTTGTTTTTGGGGAATCTCCAGGACAGCAAACTATGGGAACCGGCAGTGACTGGGGGTGGCCATTTTGGCAGTGTTGTGGACTTGGACTGGGACCGAGGCGAGGGAACTTTATTCTGACAGCCAGTGTGGACCAGACCACGCGCCTGCATGCCCCCTGGGTGAAGGACGGCCAATGCGTAAGTTTGCTGCGTGTATGCTGTTGTCATATCACTGCCTGCACTGCTGGGAGGTGGGTTTGAGGCTGGCTGACTGTCTCCACACCTGATCTCATCAATTTATCATTATCTTTTATACCTAGCCAGCATGCTGGGCTGTTTAGAATCATTTTGAAAGAGAAAACAAGTGTTTTACTCATACATTATAAAATTTTGTAGATAGAGACAGAGAGGTAGTTAGATATAGAGTTGAATCTAGATGTAGATACATACATTCATATACAGATAGATAGAGGGAGATACAGTATAGATCGAAAGATAGAGAGATAGATAGATGGATAGATGTAGAAGTATATATGACCACCGCAAGAAAGCCTCAGATTTTAGGTCAACAGAGTGCAAGAGGAAGAGCATGATTACTGGGAGGAAAATCTTGTATCGGCAAAGACACATCTTTGAGGCAGCTTCAGAAATTGTGTCTCCAGAGTGAAAGGGCAGAGGCATATGATTTGGGAGGTAAATCTTGTATTGGCAAAGACACAAAGCTACAGAATAAAATCAAGATTTTAATGTTCTGGAGTCAGATGGTCAGAGCGTTGGGTTGTAGAGGTGACAGTCTGGAGTTTGAACCACTTGTGGGGGGGAGGGGTCATAAAAGCCTTGTCTCCAAACAGCAGTAAACAGGTACCTGATTCAGTTGAGGGAAGGTTAAGGGCGGCAGCGGAAGGAGAGGGGTAGGCTTTGCTTCCAACATACTGTGCTCTAGAAACAGAGAGTTTACTGCCATACCAGGCTATATAGGAACTTTGATCTGTTTAGCTCTTTAGTTTTTATTTGGTGGAGAGAGTTACTGGAAGCTGTGTAATAGAGTTTTATAGGGACTCCTTTAACATTGAGAGTTACCAAGGCAACACAGTTTCCTGCTTCGTTACTTGAAATGAAAAATCCTACAATTAGTTCAAAAAAAAAAATCCTATGGTTTACTTGAAATTGAAAATCCTGTGGTTACCTGACATGGAAAGTCCTATTGTTACTTGAAATGAAAAATCCTACGGTTTCTTGACATGAAAAATCCTACGTTACTTGAAATGGAAAATCTTATGGTTACTTGACATGGAAAATCCTATAGCTACTTAAAATGAAAATCCTACAGTTACTTGAAATGGAAAATCCTAAGATTACTTAAAAAGAAAAATTCTATGGTTACTTGGAATGAAAAAATCTTACAGTGCCCACAACTAGAACCTGGGTGGGACCTGTTACATGCCTGGCAAATACCCCTGGCCCCACCTACCTTTCCAGCTTGACTGTTGACTGTTGGTTCAGCCTTCCCTGACTGATGGAAGACCCAGTTTACGAGTTTTTGTTTTCTGCTGTCATGAGCTTTGTTCTTGACCCCAAGGTGCCTGATGCTAATGCTGACTAAAAGCATGCAGAAAAAACAAGGACCAAAAAGAAAGGATGCTTCAGCTATGCCCACTTACCCTGCAGTAGACTTATGCACACAGCAACGAGAGCTGATGCAAATAACACACACAATTTAACATTGGTTCAACTTGCAGAGCTTTTTCAGTTTGAACGTTCTTCAACAGAACGCACAGAAGAACAGAAACAAATCGAGGTGACCTTGGTTTCATTGGTATAAAAGAAAATCTTAAATGAAGTTGGAATACATTACTAGTAAATAGCAAGAAGGGTAGCTCTTGCTGTCAGACACATGCAGCATATAACTCAAAACAAATGCTGATTATCAGTCAAAACCAGTGATACCTGTATTCATCTCTGTTCTACTGTGTGTGCTTTTAAACAGTTTTCAAGATCATGAAACTAAGCCAGTCCTGAATGGTATCATTGTTTGTGTTTGTCCATTTGCTCAATTACTGTTGCTGTATGCACTTCTCAGGTGCAAGGTGTATGGGCAGGTATGGAACACGCTTTCTTGAGGACATTTCCTTGTCTGTTCATTGTACCCTGTGTCAGCAATGTGCTAGGCGAGTTAGTACCGTATGTTACATTCATCAGGAGTTTGGGGAGTGTAACTGTCTGAACATTGGAGCAAACATTCAGGTTTTGTGTTGATGACTCGCAAACTAGATCCAAATTTCAGTTGAGAAATTGTATAAACATTCAGAGTAGTTGTATTGCATTTCCAGTTACATACAAATGGATTTTTTTTTTTTTTTTTGACAAACTGCTTATCAACTGATCTCGTCCAAACGAGAATGAAAATACAATGACTAAGTTATCACCAATGAGGTATTTACGATAATCATAGTTACTATTATTGTTGTTGTTATTACCTTCATTATCACTATCTGCCTTTCGCGGGTTACAGGAGTGTTTCAACTGACATACTGAGCTTGGATGTTGCTGCTGTGTTTCAGGGTCTATCAGGGCTGCCAAGTGCTACACTGTAGGTGTGGCATGCTACAATTTTCTTCACAATGTCACACTGCTACACTTTGTGACACATTCCAAGCAAAAAAAAAAAAAAATGTAGGAAAAAAAAAGATGGGACACAGACTTGATGGCAGCTTAAAGCAGAACTGAGGCAACGGTAGGCCTTTAGACTGTAGACTTACTTTGCTAAAAAAAAAAAAAAAAAAAAGAAAAGATTAAGTTTGGTAAGGAGAGAAAGAAAAAGCAGAAGAAAATTGCTTAATAAGACCATCGCTGTTTTGTTACCTTAAAAACGGTTGCGTTGTTGGGTATTTTGTTCAGTTAATGTCGGTCAAGTCAAAACTATACAATAATCAGCAGGATTTCCATCTTCATTGTCTGCCATCGTATCATGTCAGTGATTTAGCACAGGAGTGCTCACATCAGACTGGGAATGCTACTCTTGAATGGCAAAATGCCACACTGCCATCAAGTCCCCGGCAGTTCTACATCTCAGGGGCAGTGGGGAAATGCTAGGCAGTGCCCATTTCCTGCCCAAGTGTCATGGTGTATGCTGGGTGTTTCTGTGCTTCCATAATCCACCGACTGCCGACATGGGTCACAGGATCTTCAGCACACCTGTCTGATCTGGTGGGTGTGTAAACCTGGCTCCCACTCCTCAGGGGGGGAAAAAATCAGAAGTGGCAATGACAGAGGTTGGTCAAGGATATTGGAACTACTAGTTCTTGTTGTGGCTGGGACGTGGAGTGGACGACACAGCCATCAGCTGACTGCAAGCTGGAGGAAGCTGGAAATGCTTCCTGTCCACTTTGATTTGTTGTCTTGAGCTTAAGGTGTGCACCACACTGCACCATTTTTAATGGAAACTCTTGAAAAATTTCTGGAGAGGTTTTGGGTGTGTGTGGGGCGGCCATGCCCTGTACTTTTGCAGAATTTCAGAGATTTTTGTTTTCCTCAGAGTGAGATCTGGTATACACAGGAAGGGGAATCAGCCATTGACAGGTGATACAGGTGCTGACCAGGCAGTCAGCCAGGGACAGGTGATACAGGTGTTGACCAGGGAGCAAACCAGTGACAGGGCAGTCAGCCAGTGACAGGTGATACACAAAACCAGGCGGTCAACCAGTGACAGGTGATACAAGTGTGACCAGGCAGTCAGCCACTGACAGGTGATACAGGTGTTGACGAGGCAGACCACTGAAAGGGTCAGCCAGTTACAGGTGATACAAGTGAACAAACCTGTTCTCCAGACTGTGAGTCACATATACTAACCAACCATGACACATGCAGGCATAGGCAGAAAAAAAAGGGTATTCAGTGGAAACTGACCGTGACTGTTCTCAGGGAATAGAAGTGGTGTGACCATGGAGTGACCTGGTCCTAACTTGCAGACTGTGATGGTGGCAGGTGGGGTGGTATGAATCAGTGTGGACACACAGGTCGACGGCTATGACAAGCAGTATCTGAAAGGGTCCTAACTTGCTGCAGTTGTGGTGCAGGTGGGGGTGGAAGGAGAAGTGGTGTCCACATGCAGTGCCGTACCTGGTCCTAACTTGCGGTGGCTGTGGTGGCAGGTGGGGTGGTAGGAGACAGCATGATTGCAGGTCCATGGCTGCGAATGCAGTGCCTTACCTGGTCCTAACTTGCTGTGGTTGTGATGGCAGGTGGGATGGTATGAGATAGCGCGGCCACAGGTCCATGGCTACGACATGCAGTGCCTTACCATGGTCGGCCGCTTCACGTTTGCGTCAGCTGGTGAGGAGAAGGTTATCCGTGCTTTCCAAGCTCCTCGCAACTTCATTGAGAATCTGTCCGCCATCTGTGTGGCATAGATCTGAAGACTGTGATCAACGAAGAGGTAAAATCATTGCCTGTCTCTTCATGGCACCTGTAGAGGTAAAATCATTGCATGTCTCTTCATATCACCTTTAGAGGTAAAATCATTGCATGTTTTCTTCTTTTTCTTCTACATACGCAGGCTGATACTCCTGCGGACACTCCCTGTATAGACAGGCAATGATTAATCCCATCTATCCCAAAAGGGAGTGGAGTTTTGTGTGTATGACTGTTTTTAATCCCGCCATTAAAGCAGCCATACTCCAACTTTGGGGAAATAGCATGTCACTTTATGAGACCCGTAGAGGTAAAATCATTGCCTGTCTCTTCATTCACCTGTAGAGGTAAAATCATTGAATGTCTCTTCATATCACCTGTAGAGGTAAAATTATTGCCTGTCTCTTCATATCACCTGTAGAGGTAAAATTATTGCCTGTCTCTTCATATCACCTGTAGAGAGGTAAAATTATTGCCTGTCTCTTCATATCACCTGTAGGTAAAATCATTGCCTATCTCTTCATGTCACCTGTAGAGCTAAAATCATTGCCTGTCTCTTCATATCACCTGTAGGAGGGTAAATCATTGCCTGTCTCTTCATATCACCTGTAGAAGGTAACATCATTGCCTGTCTCTTCATGTCACATGTAGGGGTAAAATCATTGCATGTCTCTTCATATCACCATCAGAAGTAAAATCATTGCCTGTCTCTTCGTATCACCATCAGAGGTAAAATCATTGCCTGTCTCTTCATATCAGCTGTAGAGGTAAAATCATTGCATGTCTCTTTATGGGACCTGTAGCATGCAACCATGAATCTAGGTCTTCTCCAAAAATGCAGATGAGAGTATAGGTGAAACTCATGTGTCATTTCATCAGTGCTTGTGCTGATCGATATTTATAAGCAATATTCTATCCCTGATCTTCTTTTTATTAAAAGTGATTCTTCTGGGTCTACAGAGTTATGCTTGGATCTCGTGGAGATATATGATTTTAAGAAAGTGTTAATCTGGAGGAAAGAAATAGAAATATGTGCAATTTCTGTGTGTGTGTTTTTTTTCATGAATTAGTTTTGTGTGTTCAACTGAAGAAGCCCCCTTGCTAAATGTCATGGTGTGCAGTGGATGGTTGCAGGACGTGAGCTCATTGCCGGAGGGGGCCAGTGTTCCATCCCTGGGTTTGTCCAACAAGGCAGTGTATGACAGCTCCCAGCGTTCTGTGGATGATGATCGACTGATTCCCTCCCCTGGCAATGATCAGCTGACTGCTCACTTCAGTCCCGTCAGCCTCACAGGTTTGTCAGGAAGTTAGCTGGTGTGTGTGTGTGTGTGTGTGTGTGTGTGTGTGTGTGTGTGTGTACATGTGTGTGTGTATGTTTGAATCATTGAGTGTGTTCAGATGATCCACTTCGTCTTCTTTTCCATCCTTTGAGCTCTGTAATTACACAGGTGGTCACAGAGATACTGGTGCCTCTCTAAGAAACGTTTTTTTTTTTTTTTTTCTAAACTGGAGAAAAACTCAGAATGTCAGTCCTTCAGAAGATGAAGAAAATAGCCCTGTGTGTTCCCCTCCTATACTGTTCTTTGCCTGTTTTTTTTTTCTCTTTTTTTCAAACGAGTTTCACTTTAATCACATGTACCCAAATTAGGTTCAAGCACACAGAACAGACAGGTAGGTGAGAGAAAATGTATGATGAGTGATAAACATGAGAATGTTATTCTCTACCCACTGGAAGAAAAATAAAAAGGATAGGGACTCTAGGAGCATCTACAGTGACACCCTGAGAAAAGGATTAAGTCAGAAGAAAGTGAGCACATAAGGTGTGTGCACTGGCCTGACAAGTAAAAAGGGAACCAAAGGTAAAGTCAGGCATCATCAAGGGAGACCAGCCAGGCAGATTGAGGGAATATTGAGTCATATGGAGGGACAGGGTTTAGCTCCCTTAACTCATTTCTTTGGTTTTGTTCATTTGTTTTTTTTTCTACGTAATATCAAACGAATTCTTCACATACAGTTGTTTAGACAGGTAAGTATGAGGAAGAGAAATGCCTTACTAGTGCTATGTCCACTATGATTACCATTGTATGCCTTATGGAGAATGAGGCATGTCATGGAGATGACTGTTGCGTGGAGAATGATGCCCCATGGAGAATGATGCTTTATAGGGGTGATTGTGCTGTGCAGCCCCACCCAGTGAGGAGAACCTAGTGCAGAACACGCTGTGGCCGGAGGTGCACAAGCTGTACGGTCACGGCTATGAAGTCTTCGCCCTGGCCTGCAGCCCTGCCGGGCACCCTGCTAGCCCTCCTCCTGCACGGTACGCTGCTGATGGCCTGTCCGCTGTGAACCCTCTGTCTGCCTGTAGGCCTGTAGGCCTGTGACCACTGTGAACCCTCTGTCTGCCTGTAGGCCTGTCCACTGTGAACCCTCTGTCAGCCTGTAGGCCTGTCCACTGTGAACCCTCTGTCTGCCTGTAGCCTGTCCACTGTGAACCCTCTGTCTGCTTGTAGGGCCTGTCCACCGTGAACCCTCTGTCTGCCAGTAGGCCTGTCCACTGTGAACCCTCTGTCTGCCTGTAGGCCTGACTGCTGTGAACCCTCTGTCTGCCTGTAAGCCTGACTGCTGTGAACCCTCTGTCTGCCTGTAGGGTTGGGGACACTGTTTCCCTTGTGCCAAACAACTGGGACAAATCAAGACAGATAAATTACTTGCTGCTTTTTTGTCAGTAATGTTGTTGATTGTGTACAGTTTTTTTTTTTTTTTTTTTAACTCTAGATAAATTTCTTGAGATCTTGTGTGTAACATGCAGCGCCAAAAGCATGGCAGTTAGCGGCTCTGGTAATGTGAGAAAGTGTAATGGTGCAGTCAGACCTTTAAAGGTATCATTCCTTTCACCCAAAAGTGCAAGGTAAACAGGTCTGCAGTACTATGGCAACACACTCTCCCTGATGACTGTGGGCCCAAAGTCCACATTGAGAAGCACATTGTGATGATAAAGCTACACAGTACAGTGTGCAAAAAAAGCGCTCAGCATGTGAGAAGAAGGAAGATTTGCGGGGTTTCCATTGTTTTTACCTGGTTACAATACAGTCAAGCACAAAGAATTGTCCAAAACAGACTGTGATGAAGCTGTGAATCATTGTAACAGGCCAAGAAAGCTGAGCATGCCAACATCTTGATATGGGATACCAGCACGTGGCAGAGAGTGGCTTCCCTTGAGGGCAGTTCACTGACTGTGGTGCAGATGGCGTTCTCTCCGTCAGGTCGTTTTCTTCTTGCCGTGTCTCGGGATCGCACCTGGTCTCTCTACAGCTGTCAAGGTGAGATAGTCAGGTGAAATGTGGGGTGTTAGTGGGTGAGGTTTGGGCGTGGTTATTTGTACTTGGTTTCTCTACAGCTGTCAAGGTGAGACAGAGGCAGTTGAAATGTGGGGTGTTAGTGGGTGAGGATTGGACATGGTTATTTGTACCTGGTCTCTCTACAGCGGTCAGTGTGAGACAGAGGCAGGTGAAATGTGGGGAGTTAGTGGGTGAGGATTTGGGCGTGGTTATTTCATTTGTGCATTGTGTCTATATGATTGTAAAGTATTTCTGCATACTTTACAAATGCAATTTTTTGTGTGTGTGCTGTTTTAATATTTTCATACAACATTTGTACATGCATGCTGCTCACATACACATGCTCACAGGCATACACATTCATACACACACACACTCTCACTCACATGTGCACATGAACACACACACACACACACACACACACACACACACACACACACACACATGTACGCACACATACAAACTTAAAAATTAACGCAAGTAAGCAAACACACAGACAAACACACACACATGAACACACGCACACACAGTTATCATATGTTGAAAATGTATATCCTTTTTTTATATGTATGATACCCGCCCCTGAAACAAGCTGAGTAGACATGCATCATCAAGATTCAGATTCCTCAGTAGAGACAGGTTGTTGATAGTTGGTTTGGTAGTTAAACCCAAGACTTGTTGGTAGCCTTGCTCCTTTGCTCAGTAGAGAAAGATTGATGATTGTTGGTGCAGGTGCTGTAGTTAAACTCAAGACTTGTTGGTAGTGTTGCTCCTTTGCTCAGTAGAGAAAGATTAATGATTGTTGGTGCTGTAGTTAAACACAAGACGTGTTGGTAGTATTGCTCCTTGGCTGGTGCAACCTAGCCCTGAGCTCCATGGTCATCAGAGCTGCTTGCTGTTCATCACACAGGTGGTCAGTTTTCCCGTGTGAGTGGCGTGGACAGAGGACCTCTGTCCACTCCAGAATCATCTGGGCCTGTGCCTGGAGTCATGATGAACAGTTCTTCTTCACCGCCTCCAGAGATAAAAAGGTCTGTTTCCCAGAGATAAAAAGGTCTGTTTCCACACTGACTCTATCTGCTTCCAGAGATAGAAAAAGGTCTGTTTCCACACTGACTCTATCTGCTTCCAGAGATAAAAAGGTCTGTCTGTTTCCACACTGACTCTACTCTTTCTGCTTCCACAGAGATAAAAAAGGTCTGCTTACACACTGACTCTTTCTGTATCTGTGTCCACAGATAGATAGAGGTCTGCATACACACTGACTCTTTCTGTATCTGTCTCCCAAAATTGAAAAGGTCTGCTTACACTCTGGCTTTTTTGTCTGGTGTTATTATGGCTACTAGTCTTAAGCATACTGTGCAATGCCAACAGCAAAATGTGTGTGTGTGTTTGTGTGTGTGTTTTTGGTATATCTATGTATGTATGTATATGTGTGTGTGTATGTATGTATGTGTATGTGAGTGTGTGTGTGTGTGTGTGTGTTTGTGTGTGAGTGTAGTGGTGTATGTGTGTGTGTGTGTGTGTGTGTGTGTGTGTGTGTGTGTGTGTGGTGTGTGTGTGTGTTTCTCTGTGTGTGTATGTACTCTGATATATTACTTTATTCACAGGATGATTGTTCATGTGTAACAGCACTTCTGGAACAGAACCATGCATCAGCACTTACTGCAGTTGTTACTGGTTTGTGGCAGTTTCCAAAGAACCAGTACAATGAATGTGTATATAGATGAATAGACGGAGGAGAGGCTCAGGAGAAGACCTTTGACCTCACCATGGCTGGGTCCTCTGCGCTGTGACTGTTCACTGCTAGAAACATGTGTACTCCTGCCTGTGTCACTGCCATTCTGTTAGTCATTGTTATTGACATGTCAGTAAACGGTAGTGTAGTGCTGTTCATTGACTGTTCTGTTGTGCAGTTTGAAGAGCACCAGTTCTTGGAAATACTGCACATTCACACATGCCACATCTTTCGTCATCTCTTTCTTATAAGTATGTGTGTACATGTATACAGGGATATGTACAGGCATGCACCTGTACACTCACACACACACACACACACACACACACACACACACACACTCGCACACATATACACACATGCACACACACACACACACACACTGACACACACACACACACACACACACACACACACACACACACCAGTTACACATACATTTTTTCAGCTTTTCATGTTGTGTGCCTCTCATGCTCGACATATACACACTTTCTTTCCAACGTCTGTCTTGTTTTGACACACACATACTCTTTCTGTCTGTGTTATCACGATTTTTGAAGACATAACCTGAAAGCAAATACACACACCTTTATGTTCTTGGTCTCTTCAAACATATACATTCACTAGCGTACATACACATTTCTCTCCCATGATCTATCTTTCTGTCTGACTCTCTGTCTCTCTCTGTCTTTGTCTCTCTCTCTCTCAGATCGACTGTCTGCACTACCATCCGACAGCTCGGCGGCCCATCTTTCGACAATGACTTTCTCCTCAGAGAACTATCTAGGGGGGATTGCCCTACGGGAAGCTCAGTCCCCTAGGCGCGCTCCCATGTGGGACCTATTTCTGGTACTTGACGCCCTCAGAAAACCCCCTTTCGAGCCCCTCCGCTCCCTTCCCTTTGACCTTCTCTCCTTCAAGACCACCTCCTTCTCTCCCTGGCCTCAGCCAGAAGGCGAAGTGAGATTCATGCCCTCAGCGGGGACCCACGGGACATCGCCTTTCACAGAGACGGCTCGGTCTCGCTTAAGTTCCTGCCGAGTTCTTAGCTAAGAACCAGGGACCGGGCACGGCCTCTCCTTCCCTTGTTATTATCGCGCCCTAGCGGATATCTTAGGCAGCGAGCTTGGCGGAGACATGGACCTATGCCCCTCTAGGTGTCTCAAATACTACTGGGAGTGTTTCATGCCCCAGGCGTTCCTCTCTCAGAGACGCCTTCTTATTTCCATCACCCCAACAATAAGAAAGACATCTCGGCGGGCACTATCTCTAGGTGGCTATCCAATACTATAAGATCTGCCTATGCCCAGGCGTACAAGGACCTCTCAGCCCTTTCCCCCCCGAGCCCATGAGGTCAGAGCGCTGGCCACGTCCACAGCTTTCCAGCACTCTGTCCCCGTGCGCCATCTCCTGGAGGCAGCCCTGGCGTTCGGAGAAACCCTTTCATAAACTTCTATTTAAGGGACATCCGCATGACCAGGGCTGACGGTTCTAAAGGGATTTCCTTTGTGGCGGCCAATGCAGCCATATCGGTTAACCCCAAGAACCACTAGGGCGCTCTGCCCTCCTCCTATTCCTTTAAATTCTGCTATGGTCTGACATGGTATAGTATACGACGCCAAAATGGGGAGTTTGTATTATACTCCCTGTTTGGCTAAGTATACTTACCATGTCAGACTCTAATGCCCGCCCTACCTTCCCCTCTAGCGCCAAGGTTCTTTTGGAGTGCCTTGTGCGCAGGCCTCGTTGAATGACGTAGGGGAAACGAACATCAGCATCTTCCGTGGGCGGAAGTAGGGGTGGCGTCACGTGACTATCTTATGACTGCATTTGCCACAAAATTTCGGCCTGACAGAGCTGACTGACAGCCGTTTAATGCTATGGTCTGACATGGTAAGTATACTTAGCCAAATAGGGAGTATAATACAAACTCCCATTTCTGTCTGACTCTCTGTCTCTCTCTGTCTTTGTCTCTCTCTCTCTCTCTGTCTCTCTCTCTCTGTCTGTCTTATGTCTCAGCAGGTCCACATCTCATTGTCTGTGTTATGGACAGTAATGGACACAGCTGCTGCACGCTTGCTGTGGTAAGCATCTAATCATGTTGTGTTGGTCAGGTCTGTGTGTGGTGTTTGAATGACGTGCTACACACCCAGACACCAAAGCCTGTGTCCACTGTGGAGCTGAGCGACTCTGTCACCTCCATCGACGTGGCTCCAGTACCGCTGACCTCTGGCAGGTGACCTGTCTTTTTCCCTCCTTGTCTGAATGGCCAGTGGAACCTGTCAGCACCTCACAGAACATTGGGTTGTAACTGAATTGAGGGTCTTCTTTGGGATACGGATGTGGTATAAGAAAATCAGAGTTGTTGTATAAGAAAATCAGAGTTTTGTTCTACCCAGCTTCGAGGGAAGTGAGTTTCCTTAATGGGTGTGATGCTGAACATATCGTGAATACATGGCAGATTTTTTTTTTTTTTTTTTACCTTTCCTCAAAAAGTTAGGTTTCAGGGGAGGACAGTGGGATTGATAAAGTAAAGATTGTAGATATTTTCCTCCACATACCTGACTGTATCCCATGGACCCATGGATCCAGTGATGAGTGTTAAATCTATCAGGCCAATGGTCCCCCTCCAGGACCCATGGATCCAGAGATGAGTGCTAAATCTATCAGGCCAATGATCCAACCTCCAGGACCCATGGATCCAGTGATGAGTGCTAAATCTATCAGGCCAATGGTCCCCCTCCAGGGACCCATGGATCCAGAGATGAGTGCTAAATCTATCAGGCCAATGATCCGCCTCCAGGTCTTATGGATCCAGTGATGAGTGCTAAATCTATCAGGCCAATGGTCCCCTCCAGGACCCATGGATCCAGTGATGAGTGCTAAATCTATCAGGCCAATGGTCCCCCTCCAGGACCCATGGATCCAGTGATGAGTGCTAAATCTCTCAGGCCAATGGTCCCCCTCCAGGTCTTATGGATCCAGTGATGAGTGCTAAATCTATCAGGCCAATCCAGGTCTTATGGATCCAGTGATGAGTGCTAAATCTATCAGGCCAATGGTCTCCCAGGTCCCATGGATCTAACGATGAGTGCTACATCTATCAGGAGAACAGGAGAACATCCTTCAGGAAAACAGGTCTTTGTGGTGGAAGTTTGACTATGAAAGTCTTTGTACAAAAGTTCATTGAATCTGAAGTCATTTTTTCATCTTTTCACACCATTTGTACCAAAATGTCATAGCAGAGAAATCATATTGTTGATCATCTTCCCTTTCTGCCTTTATGACCTACATCAACTGAAGCATACTTTTTGCATTGTCAGAAAAACTGATGGGCTTAAGCAACTTTTGCTTTGAGCATCCACTGAGATTTAGTGGTTAGTATGATTTATTCCTGCCTGGGAAGTCTTTGGTTCAATTCTCATCAGAGCCATTTATTTTGATGCATTGCCAGTGCTGAGGCTGTGGCAGGACACACCTGCGTGTGGTTATGGACCGGGACAGGACGGGGGGGGGGGGGGGGGGGAGGCACCGGAGTGAGTGACACAAAGGCAACAAATTGAAAAAAAACAACAACAAACAAACAAAAAATAAATATTTTTTGCCATGAGCAGAGAAAATGGTTACATGATGTTTTTATTTGTTTGTTGCCTTATATGTATGCATGCAGACATGACCATGAGATGGTTGGGTGTGGACAGGTACCTGCTGGCCACAGGACTGGACAGAGGGGACGTCACTCTCCACACCTGGGACAGACCGGGGCCATCTGGGGATGGGTCAGCCTGGATCAGCATTGTCCTGGACCCAAGGTCAGACCATGTCCTATGTCTGTACTGCCTCTCTGATGGCTGGAGCAGTGTTTGCGTGTGTGTGTGTATGTGTGTGTGTGTGTGTGTGTGTGTGTGTGTGTGTGTGTGTGTGTGTGTGTCACAGCACTCAAGACCCCGCAGTTTTTTTCTTCTCTTAGCTTGAGCTAGACTTAGTCATTTTACGGGACGGCAGCTAAATATAGCGCCCTGCTCCTGGACAATCCCTGCAAACATTTTACGGGACGGCGGCTAAATATAGCGCCCTGCTCCTGGACAATCCCTGCAAACGCACGTACATGCAAGCTCCACAGTCATGCAAGAGAAGGTGAAATATCTGCCATTCCAAAGCATGGTGTTCACTCTGCTGAATTTGTGCAGAAGTGCAAATTTCAGTGTGTTTTGGATACTTTTGTTCATCATCTTTGCTTGTTTTCTTTTTCATATAGTCAAAGAAGTAGACAGGTTATCACTTGCGTCCAAATCTTCAGAGAGCCATTGCCGTCAGTGTGAACAACTGGGAAAAATGTTGCTTCTTTGAGATAAGTAAATACCAAGCATTTGGGAGTTTGTTGACAAAATAACACTTAGATTTTGGTCTTTTGGATGTTTTTTTTTTCCCACCCTAACAATTGTTTACAGGAAAGTTTTTAGTTTCGAGTATTAAGTTATCAAAGTCATATATGTATATCAGCTACAAGCTGCTGGAAGGCTGTACATGGGGTTGTTAGAGTGCTGAAAGCCTGTGTTTGTTGCCAGCTTAGTAAGCTGATCCGTGTCTAATGTCACGGCCTGTGTCCGAGTAACTCGGTAGGTCTACCATGCTCCCTATGAAGCAAACAGGCTTCATGTCTCTCTCTCTCTCTCTCTCTC
The DNA here is from genome assembly GCA_016801955.1 of Conus betulinus. NCBI lineage: Eukaryota > Metazoa > Mollusca > Gastropoda > Neogastropoda > Conidae > Conus > Conus betulinus. The sequence goes on from JADBJO010003392.1 coordinate 59,578, forward strand.
TCTCTCTCTCTTTGGCTGCTTGTCTCTCTCTCTCTCTCTCTCTCTCTCTCTCTCTCTCTCTCTCTCTCTCTCTCTCTTGAGGTGTTCCTAATGTGCTGATGTGTTCCTGACTTGTTGAGGTGTTCCTGACATGTTGAGGTGTTCCTGACATGTTGACATGTTCCTGATGTGTTGACATGTTCCTGATGTGTTGAGGTGTTCCTGACGTGTTGATGTGTTCCTAATGTGTTGAGGTGTTCCTGATGTGTTGAGGTGTTCCTGGCATGTTAAATTGTTCCTGATGTGTTGAGATGTTCCTGATGCATTGAGGTTTTCCTGAGGTGTTCCTGATGCATTGGGTTGTACCTGATGTGTGGATGTGTTCCTGATGTGTTGACAGGTTCCTGATGTGCTGAGATGCACCTGATGTGTTGAGGTGTTCCTGACATGTTAAATTGTTCCTGATGTGTTTTGAGGTATCCCTGACACATTTAGGTGTTTCTGACACGTTTAGGTGTTCCTGACGTGTTGACATGTTCCTGATGTGTTGAGGTGTTCCTGATGTGTTCAAGTGTTCCTGACATGTTGAGGTGTCCCTGATATGTTTAAGTCTTTCTGACATGTTGAGGTGTTCCTGATGTGTTGAGGTGTTCTTGCTTTGTTGAGGGTCATCCTGATGTGTTGAGGTGTTCCTGACGTGTTGATATGTTCCTGATGTGTTGACATGTTCCTGATGTGTTGAGATGTTCCTGACGTATTGACATGTTCCTGATGTGTTGAGGTGTTCCTGATGTGTTAAGGTCTTCCTGACATGTTCAGGTGTTCCTCCTGTTGTGTTGACTGACGTGTTCCTGATGTGTTGAGGTGTTCTGACGTGTTGAGGTGTTCCTGATGTGTAAGATCTTCCTGACATGTTCAGGTGTTCCTGATGTGTTGATGTGTTACTGACATGTTCCTGATGTGTTAAGGTGTTCCTGATGTGTTAAGGTGTTCCTGATGTGTTAAGGTGTTCTGTGTTAAGGTGTTCCTGATGTGTTAAGGTGTTCCTGATGTGTTAAGGTGTTCCTGATGTGTTAAGGTGTTCCTGATGTGTCGAGGTGTTCCTGATCTGTTGAGGTGTTCCCCGACATGTTTGAGATGTCCCTGATGTTAACTTGTGCCTGATGTGTTGAGGTGTTCCTGATGTGATGAGGTGTTCCTGATGTGTTGAGGTGTTCCCGACATGTTAAGTTGTTCCTGATATGTTGAGGTGTTCCTGATGTGTTGATGTGTTTCTGAGGTGAGGTGTTTCCTATGCATTGAGGTCTTCCTCACGTGTCAAGGTCCCCCTGACATGTTGAGATGTTTCCTACGTATTGATGTGTTCCTGATGTGTTGAGGTGTTCCTGATGTTGAGGTGTTCCTGACATGTTGAGGTGTTCCTGATGTGTTGATGTGTTCCTGATGTGTTGAGGTGTTCCTGATGTGTTGATGTGTTCCTGATGTGCTGAAGTGTTCCTGATGTGTTGACTTATTCCTGACTTGTTGAGGTGTTCCTGACATGGTCAGGTGTTCCTGATGTGTGTGATCATTTGATGTGTTCCTGATGTGTTGAGGTGTTCCTGATCTGTTAAGGTGTTCCTGACATGTTAACTTGTTCCTGATGTGTTGACATATTCCTGACTTGTTGAGGTGTTCCTGATGTGTTCAGGTGTTCCTGACGTATTGACATGTTCCTGATGTGCTGAGGTGTTCCTGATGTGTTCCTGATGTGTTGAGGTGTTCCTGATGTGTTGAGGTGTTCCTGATGTGTTGTTGGAGGTGTTCCTGACATGTTAAATTCTTCCTGATGTGTTAAGGTGTTCTTGACACATTGAGGTGTTCCTGACATCTTCTTGATGTGTTGAGGTGTTCCTGATGTATTGAGGTGTTCCTGATGTGTTGAGGTGTTCCTAATGTATTGAGGTGTACCTAATGTGTTGAGGTGTTCCTGACATGTTGAGGTGTTCCAGACGTGTTGCAGTGTTCCTGACATGTTGAGGTGTTCCTGACGTGTTGACATGTTCCTGATGTGCTGAGGTGTTCCTAACATGTTGAGGTGTTCCTGACGTGTGGAGGTGCTCCTGACGTGTTGAGGTCTTCCTGATGTGTTGAGTGTGTTCCTGGCATATTGAGGTGTTGCTGTTGTTGAGGTCTTCCTGATGTGTTTAGGTGTTCCTGACATGTTCATGTGTTTCCTGATGTGTTGAGGTGTTCCTGATGTGTTGAGGTGGTCCTGACATGGTGAGGTGTTCCTGACACGTTGAGGTTTTCTGGACATGTTGAGGTGTTCCTGACATGAGGTGTTCCTGATGCATTGAGGTGTTCCTGATGCATTGAGATGTTCCCGACACATAGAGGTGAAGGTGACACGTTGAGGTGTTCCTGTTGAGTTGTTCCTGATGTGTTCAGGTGTTCCTGATGTGTTGAAGTGTTCCTGATGTGTTGAAGTGTTCTTGAGGTGGTCTTGACATGATGTGTTGTGGTATTCCCGATGCGTTGAGGTGTTTCCGACGTGTTGAGATGTTCCTGACTTGTTGAGGTGTTCCTGACATGTTGCAGCCACTGTCACCAGCAGAGCGTGAAGCGTGTGAGGTTCAGACCTGTGCCAGGTCTGGCTGGTCACCACCACACCCAGGGGGAGGCAGCACGCTGGATACAGCTGGCATCCTGCGCCGCCGACCACTGCCTCAAAGTCCACAACATCGACCTCACCACCTTGTAGCACAGGGCAGACTCCAGGAGCCAAGTCAGTGACAGTTTCCCCTGCTGGATTTTGTCGATGACTGCAGGTGAAGACAAGGCTGTTGATGTTTGTTATGTGAACATTCAGCAGCTTTCCCCTGTCAGTGACTGGCATGGCAAGGTGACCGACGTTTTGTATTCAGGCAGTGTCTGACCAACACAGAATGGGGAGCAGGGCTGTGACATGGCAGCCTGTGGATTGGACAGTGTCTGCCTGTTGATGACATTCAGCTTTGTGATGGTTCTCTCCGAGTGTAGTAGCGTTTCCGTGCAGAAATAAAATATGTCCAAACGATGAAATGTGTTTCCTTAGTCTCTATCGTTCTTTCATACAAGTACAGACATGCATGCACACACACAAATACAGACATGCATGCACACATACAAATACAGACATGCAAGCGCACATACAAATACAGACAGGCATGTGCATATAGAAATACAGACATGTATGTGCACATACAAATACAGGCATGCATGCACGCATACAAATACAGACATGCATGCGCACATACAAGTACAGACAGGCACACGCATATACAAATACAGACTTGCAAGCGCACATACAAATACAGACAGGCATGCACACATACACACATGGGCATAAAACAAACAGTATATACTTAGTCCTCATGGGTGGCTTTGCTGGCAAAGTGAATTAACTTCATAGCATGCACCTCCTCTCTCTCTCTCGAATGGATTTCAGGATGCATGCATAAATCATAAAACTGCGTTACCACCTTACTTTCCCATTATTTTGTTTTTTATTTCTATGACTGCACCGTGGTGGCATACTGATGTGCCATGATATCACAGGTTCCTGGGAATAAAAATGTTCTTGCAATGATTCTCAGCTTTTTGTGGTGTACCACCAAAACCTCTCTTTTTATTACTTGGATAAGCCGTCCTGTGCACGTCATGGACATACATACAATGAGTGACAATTCCTGAAAGTGTGTATACTTTCGTCAGGAACAACCAGGAAGTTCTGAGTGAGGTCATATGACAGTGAGCATGAAATGTGCATGACAGTATCCTGCTTGTTATGTAATTAATAGCACACATAATGTTTGTTACTGAATGATCTTGTAGAGAGCCTAGCAGTGATCTGGGCTGCTTACAGCATGCGTGCAATAAAGACATTTTCCCTCCTCCTTTCTTGTCTGTCATGTGGAAGTACAAAAATTAAACTTTTAAACGTCTGCTGGCATCACAGCCCTGTAAATTCTTGTAACTTTTGTTTCATGTCTGAAGCAGTGCTCTATTATGTTAATGAAAGCAAAGGTTTATATTTTATGAAAAAAAGCCCTGTAAATTCTTGTAACTCTTTTGTTTCATGTCTGAAGCAATGCTCTCATTATGTTAATGAAAGCAAAGGTTTGTATTTTACGAAAAAAAACAAACAAAAAAACACCAGTAACAAGCTTTTTGTTCGTCTAACAATGAAGAACTGTTACATCTGTCCATAGCTTGGTGCTGAAATGCAGTGTCAATGCTGAGCTTTTATTGGACTGCTATATCTTTTTTTTTCTTTTTTTTTTTTTGCTGTCCCATCTTCTGTGCCACCACAGTACATGCACTGCACCCATGCCGCTCATTCCGACACCCCGTCCACCGCCGCAGCCAGGTCAGTCTCGCCGTAGCCCCCAGCACCGTCAATCCACAAGGAGCAGTCGATGTCAGGTCGTCAAGAGTCGCAACCCACTGGACTGGAGGAGACACTGCGCAGCTGCCCAAGTCACTTTGGTGGTGTTCAGTGGCGCCTGTTCTGATCCAACCTATGCAGGACACCACCTACTAAGCCCCCTACTGACGACATCAATTGTTTAGTTGCAGAGCCGGCTTGAGTGAGCTCTCCCTCCAGAGGGCGCCACCACGTCGGTCCCAACAACCACCCCCATGGGCTCACCGATACTGGTGACCCCTATGGAACTAAACCAAGGCCACAGACATGAAGAGGACATCGAAACTGAGATCACCATGAGAAACAGAGCATGAAAAGCCACAGAATTTGAGACTTTTCTTATGCTGATCAATGAGAACTGTAGCAAACTCTACTCTGGGTAGGAGCCGGTCGGAGCAGAAAAATCCCACATAACTCTGATGGAATTGAACCCACAAACCTCCCAGCCATTAGTCCATGATGCTAACCACTTCACCATGGCGGCTGGTGGACTGCTATATTTGCTCTGAAAGGGTGAGCCACTTTGTGGCTGCCAGTTCCAGAAATGCACAATTCAAGTAATCACTCCCTTGGGGGCCAGCAAATATCAAAAGTTCTAGTAAAACTCCCTAAGAATCAGAAGACAAATGAGACACCCTTGTCACCATGTCGACCTGTTGTGTTACTCACATTGCTCTGGTTGGATCCATGCATCACTGGCCAGTCTTGCCTCTCCTCGTTCAGTGGGTCCATGGGATGGGAGAGACAGGGTGTGTGGAAATCAGTGTGGTCATGTTTCAAGTATACATCAGGTAGGACCAACACCGCCTGCTTGGCTTGGCTTCGTTTCCATTAATCTTATTAATGGCAGATAATTGGTATTGCTCCGTTGCGTTCATCTCATTCACAGCAGCAGAAAGATGTTGGCTAACCAGTTCCTGACACCCAAGCTTTCATTTTTACCCCCTGGGTACAAGGTGAAAAAATGTAATGATAAACCAGGCAATGACAGTCTTGAAAGAATTTAAAGTAAAACCACCAGATAACATGGATGAACAAATTACAAGATAAAACACAAAGCATTTTGAGCTCATTCTTTGTTTTCGTTTTCCTGAAGAAGACCTAAGAGGTCGAAATGCTTCCATAATTTGTTCTTGTAATTTTTTTTGTCTCAGTTTTATTTGGCAGATTGCGGGCCACATTAGATTCAGTTTCAAAATTCATTTCCATTTCCTGTCCCCCTGCCACACGTTCACCTCACTTTGCCATAGCCCCGTTTAGTGGAACCTCTGAGTTTGTCAATGTGGCTCAAGAAGAATCTTGACCTGGTCCTATCACATCATCATACAGATCCAGACCACACACAGTGGTGTCACAGCATGGCAGGCCTGTTCACACACACATCACGCACACACACACACACACACCCACATCAACACAAAGGCTTAGTCGCGGAGCAGTGCAACATGTTGACGCTATCCCTCCGGAGGGCTATGCCACCACACTCCGTCCAACGACAGCCCGACATGGACTCGGCCGTACCGGTGACCCCACGACGGAACCAAACAGAGGCCAACAGTGAGTGATGGAGGGCATCGACACCCCACAAACTGAGGTCACCATGAGGAGCATGGGCAGTCCGAAGGGGCCCACATAATTGGAGGACATTTTTTTTTTTTTTTTTTAATGCTGTATTCCGAATGAGGAATGAGGCATGATTAAGATGATGGTGACGGATTTCCATTAAACGGTTCTGGAGACTACATGGACAGGGCTGGTACTCTAGACGAGATTCCTTTCATAATAATCCCGGCGTCAAACCAGGGCCCAGAGAGGATAAAGGCACCTGCAGTGTTGGTCAGAAAAATTTGGCAGCAACACTCTCAGAAACGCATCAGAAAGTGGATGAAAACTCGGACATCCAGTCTTCCCAAATGAGCCCATATCAATAAACTAGACTGTGTGGTCCACAGAGACTTCCAAACTGAGTTCCCGCAGGCAAACTGTCAACTGGGGGTAGGAGCGGTCGGGGCAAGACGATAAGAAAAACAACACAAAGACTATTGAGGGGATTCAAACCCTCGACCCTCCCAGCCGGGAGTCGCGACGCAGACCACTTCGCCACGGCGGGGTGCTTGCTGTCAGTAATTTGTCTGGTAATGTGTTTGTCTCAGTTATTCGGCCAGATTTACATTAAATTTCCTTTGACAAAATTTTTTTCAAAAAAAAATTTCAATTCGCTGCAGAAGCACATCACTTTGCCATAAGCCCGTTTAGTGGAACCTCCGAGTTGGTTATTGGCATCAAGGATAAATCTGGACCTTGGTCTATCACATCATCATCCGATTCCAACCCAACACACACCATCACAGTGCTGGCACACACACACACACACACACACAACACCCACACACCACAATCAACACAAAGGGAAGGAACCTTAATGCAAGGGCAAACATGTTGACAGCTTAATTATTGGCACTTGGCCTATTCACTGGAGAGTTTCTGCACAGTAATTGGCAAACTGACCATATGACCTCCACCACTAGAGTAAAACACAGCATCATGGGGTGCCGCATGGGTAGACAGAAGAAAGAGGCGGGTGAGGGCGGGAACCAACACCAATGTGTTTACTCACCACTAACGAGTTAAAACAGTCAGCGCGACAACGAAGAACCTAGTGTCTGCACTGTCCTTTATCACTCTCCTTTTCCCAGGTCTGGAAATACCTGCTTCTCAAAAATAGATGAACATGAAAACGAGTATCCCAGGTAAAAGAAAAAAAAAAAAAAAAAAAAACAACAAACTAATAACAACAACAACAACGCCACGACAATAACTGTTGGCCAGCTCTGACAAAAACTTGCAATGATTGTTATCAAGATTCAGAATGGTTGTGACCAGCCGAAAAGTCCGAGTGTAAACTTCTTGATGTACTGACGCCGATATTCTTTGTGGTCATTGTGAAAAAAAGGTCATGTGTCAGGATGTTTGTGGTCACATGATCATAATGAAAAATGTGGAAGGACAAACGCAGGAGACGGCAGTTGAAAAGTAAGCGGTGGGTTACTTAAAGAAGCGCAGATAATCCATGTAAACGCCACCAGAGAAAGATGATACTGAAACCACCAACTGGGTGGTAGGTTGTACAAAATCATTCTGTTAAACCCCAAATTCTCTTTTGGCTTTTTTTTGTAATTGAACAATAAAAAAACCAACAAACCGAATATCAAAAAAAAAAATGAGAAAAGCTGTGGGAGGGGTGTGGGGGAAATGCTTTTTTTTTTATTTTTTCTTTTTCCTTGGTCCATTACAAACAGGTGGAAGAAAATTGTCAGCAGAAAAGAAAAAGGTTGTCAGAGAATGAAAGAAGTATGAAAAAGCGAACTCCAACCACAACGTGTTACCAGTCAAGTAAAGCTTTGATGGACCTTTGCCCTACCCCACACACCCACAAACCAAAAGTCCTCTGAACTCTAAACAGTGATACAGGGCCCACTCTAGTGTCACAGGTATACAGTCTCTTTGGAAGGCAGCTTTCCAAACACAAGAAACAAAAACCAAAATACACAATCCCCATCACTTACCCTAGTTTCTTTAAACCTCCCTAACTCCAAAGCGGTCATTTGAAAAATAGGAAGGGACTATTTTTGACATGCATAAATCATTGCCATGATTCAAAAAAGCCCAACACTCCAACCTTCAACCCAACTCCACTAGTGTCCATGGTTGTTTTTCTTTGCCCCATCTCCCATCTGTCTACACCAAACCTCCCCTTACCCCTTCTCCATCCCCTGCCCCCCCCTAAAATTTCCTCCTGTTCCCCCCCACCATCCCCAGCCTCTATCAGCCCCAAAACCCTCAGCATCAACCCAAACCGACACGCCTCCTCAGCACTTATCACAAAGGACAAGCGCACCAGAAAGGCCCATACAGATCTGTACACCCTTCGATACCCCCACACTCCAAACCATGGGCGCTTACTGCCTATGTTTCATCATGTTTTTATTTTCTTCTGAGACGGGTTTCTCAAACCAATTGTCCTTTGCAGCTGATTGAAGAAAAGTCCAAAACAAACAAAAAAGTTGCGCAGAAAGCTTCAAGTACCAGTCTTGTGATGAAAATGCAGTCTGCGAATGACAGGAAAAAAAAAGACAACAAAACGACAAAAAAGAAAAAAAAAGAAGCCTAATTGTCATACAGTCAATGGGGAATCAAGATTGACCACCACGACACAGTTTGAACTACAATATGGAAAAAATGTTCAAAACCATTGCGAAAAGGTTTGAGGTGCAGGTAACAAATGCGCAACATCCTACTTGATGAACAGAAATAACACAGGGCTGTCCTAATCTGCATGCTTACCTTGCAAAGATCACAAGGTAAGCCATTCCCATGATGCACTCTAAAACGTGAACACAGAAGCGGGTTCTGAAGCATTTGTTTTCCCCCTGCAAGATTCAAACGGTACAAGCAAATTCGGCTTCATGTTCTAAAACGACAACTAGGTAGAAACATCAGCAAGGATGGACTTTTCCTTCTTTTCACTCGCATGAAGGAACAAGCTCAGCAAAATTTAGTCTTTCTTAAAGTCTACATAAACCCCGCAGGGACAAGCCCCCCCCCCCATTATCTTTCCTTTCTTTTGAAAAAACATGTTCATGACAGGAAAAGAGCCGCTAAACGTCAAACAATGGCAGCAAAAAAGGAATCCCAAATCATCTCTTAGGAATGATAATTCCAACATCAGTCATGCCGTCAGGAAAACAGGGACATTTGTGCACAAATTGGACGTCACCGACAAAATCCATAACGCTGATAAAGATTTCCTGAGGGACAGAGCAAAAGATCCTGGCCCTCAACACAGAAAAATAGGAGTGTGTGTGAACGGGTGTGCACCATCAAATGATCAAAAGTGCCAACGCCTCGGACAACTACAAGCTGGGATTGTGAGACCGAACTGAACAAACAAAAAAGGTAAAAAAACAGATTTAATAGGCCTGGAAAACTGAGGTGGGCAGGAATGCAACATCAAGACAGAAACAGCGCGCACTTGGTACAACTAAGCCTGAATTAGAGGACAGAGCAAACATGGCAATGCAAGTAAAGACCCAAAGATGGGCTTTTATATTTGATGTAGTAGGAAATGGCCGCGCTACAGCTCAACATAGTAGAGCCAACACACCCTGATTGGTCAAAAACAGAAACCACAGCAGTGAAAATCGCATAGACCACCAATTGGCTGCTTCACATTTGATGCAGGAAATGGCCGCGAAATTCAAACATGGGGTGGACTGTCAATCGAGGTCAAAAAAAATGTCCAGCAGATTGTTAGTAAGGGGGTTTCACCACGCTTTCTTGTGCGTTTAATTTTGGAACCCTCACTCAGCCAAGATCTGGGTCAAGCTGACTGTGAATCTTCACCTCAAAATCAAAGACAGAGTGGGCCCATCAATGGGTTGTTCAGTTCGCTCATCTGGGTTGGTTAAAGGTTACCTTGTTCAGGCCAACAGGGAGCAAGCTGAAAAAAACATTGAAAATTGAATCAAAGACAAGGGCCCCTTATGAAGTGTTAGTGAAAAAAATCGAAAGGGAGTTAATGTTCTGACTCTACAGTGCAAAAATTTCACCATTGATTTCTTGGGGTCGATAAGGAGGAATCATGGTTCCAATCATCAGCAGGGTTCAGTGATTGTTATGACTCTGTTTGACCTGGTAGTAGAAGGGGAAATGATCACTATCAACAGCCATACCTATGGTGCCTGACCATTAACTGTAGCTATGAAAAAAAAAATGATAACCCGCACAGCATACTATGTTGCTGACCATTACTGGATGCCCCTCCCCCCCCCCCCCCTCCACAATCCCTTTCTTCCCTGGGCCCCTGTCTCTTTCTCAATTCCTGTCTTCCCCCCCTCACCAATCGGCTTTTACCTGCCTCCTGCTACATAAATCTAATGACGTCAAACTTCTGAAGGGAGGTAGGCAGAGGGCCCACGGACCAGAGGGGAAGAAGGAAGGAAATATTATGGAGTCTCGCGGATAGCCATAGTGTACAAGGAAGATGAAAATGCAACATTGTGGTGAAGCGCGATGTGAGGACCGGAAAAGAAGGGAACGGCGATTTGGGAAAAGATCCTGAGGACCGCAAATAAAACAATACTAATAGGAGCCTGAGGACCAGAGAAAGGAAACATTTGGGAGCCTGAGGAACCAGAGAAAGAAACAGTGGGAGGTTGAGGACCAAGCGAGAAGGAAATAGTGGAAGCCTGAGGGACCAAATAAAGGAAATAATGGAAGATATTGAGGACCAGAGAACGTAAATAATGGAAGCCTGAGGACCAAAGAAAGTAAATAGGGTTTGTGGGGAGCCTGAGGAACCAGAGAAAGGAAACAGTGGGAACCTGAGGACTCAAGAAAGGAAGAACGAGTGGGAGCCATGAGGGACCATAGAAAGGAAACAGTGTGAGCCCTTAGAGACCAGAGGAGAAAGGAAATAAGTGGGAGTGCCTGAGGACCAAAGAAAGGAAATAGTGGGGGAGCCTGAGGACCCAAAAAAGAACAATAATTGTGACAACTGAGGACACCATAGAAAAGGAAAATAATGGAAGCCTGAGGACCAAAGGAAGAAACAGTGGGATGGAGCCTGAAGGACCAATGAAGGAAAGTAAGGGAAGCCTGAGGACCAGAGGAAGAAATACTTTATTGGGAACCTGAGATGCAGACCCTAGAAGGAAACACAGTTGGAGCGTTTATGTAGTTAAAATAGAAGACAAAACAAACAAGCCTGCAAGAGCAAGGAAATAGTTGAAGCTCTGCAAGACCAGAAGGAGGAGTAATAACTGAAGACCAATGGATGTAGAATTGGGAGTTGGGACCATTGACCTAGGAAAACGGGGCGTCTGAGGACCATGGAAGGAAACTGTGGGAGTCCAAATTCATAATAGGGGAAACAGGGGAGCTTGATGACCAAGAAATTAAAGTGGGAACTGAGGACTTTGAGGAAGAAAAGGAAGGCAGACCCTATGAAGCCTGAGTGCCGGGACCCACAGACCCTTCAGAGATGTTCACATCCTAAGGCACATGGAGAGGTACTGAAGCAACTGCCCTGGAGAATGGGGTAGTCAGCGCTGAGCTGGTCACTGTCCAATAGGGTCTGGGCTTCAGGGAGAGGCAACAGACGGGCCTTGGGCAGGCGGGTGTGGGAGAGGGGGATGGAGAGCAGGACAGAGGCAAGCCTGTGGTGTGGAGCCACTGTCCTTATCCAATTGGGTTGTGGAGGCAGATCACAGCAGCCTGATGGTGTGGCAGCCACTGCCTTTCCATATTGTTGAGGCATCAGACCTCATGAGCACTGGTCCTTTCCCTGGTCACACAGATCCAAACACCTCCTGGTGAGGACAGAAGTGGCAGAGCATAGTGTTGGGCATGACACCTGAGAAGCCCCTGGTGCGGCCCACCGTCAATTCCTTTCCAAGCACCGATCCAGAACTCATCAGCGACCTGTGTCCAAGAGCATATCCGGGGTCGATTGCCTAGAGATGGGTTTACCTAGAAAAAGCCGCATGGTCCACTGTCAGCCGTGGGTGATGCACTTTATTGGGTTTGCTCCAGGGACTGTTTACCCCAGAGTTACACCACCAGATCCATCCACCCACCCTTGGACCCACTGCGTCCCTGGATGCTGACCTGTCCATGGTCCTTCAGTAGTCCACTGTTGACCAGGGTGGACAGGCACAGGCAGTAGAGCAAGGGAAGGGGAAAGGGTCATGTTCATAAAACTGTGGGCGGTTTTGATCACAAACCTCACCCTTTACCTCTTAGCTGATGTGACCCTGTTAAAGCAACCAGCAAAGCACAGAAAAAAAGTCCCCACAAACAAGTCACCACAAAAGCTACTAATAAAAAATTGTGCAATGTATCATCGGAGATTCATTTTGATTTGTCTAAAGGAATATAAAAAACCAGAAACTCTGCTTGCAAGTCAAACCAATCAATAGAAAACAAAACTGTCGCATTGTCAGATTCAAAAACCAGCAACAAAAAGTCCTAAAATGCAACCCAAACGATTAAACACAAAAAACCCTCTGTAACATTTCGATTCTACACTCTTCCATACAAGAAAGTGAACACAGGAACATTGCCTCCATGGGAAGGTGTTGGCCCTACTACTCTGTATAAGCCTGGGGTTTGGACAAAGTGGACTTCATTTGTGCAATGTACATCGGAGATTCATTTTGATTTGTCTAAAGGATATAAAAAACCAAAACTGCTTGCAAGTACAAACACAATCAATAGAAAAACAAACTGTCCATTGGCAGATTCAAAACACGAGCAACAAAAAGTCCTAAATGCAACCCAAACAGATTAAAAAACCTCTGTAACATTTCTACGTCTTCCAATACAAGAAAGTGAACACAGGACATTGCCTCCATGTGAATGTTTGGCCCTACTCTGTAGAAGCCTGGGGTGTGGACAAGTGGACTTCATGTTATTGCCTGCCTTCATCATGAACGCTGAATGCAGCGAACACCTGGCCACAGTCAGGGTGCAGAACATGCACAGATGAAGAACAAGGGGTAAGCTGCCTCACTGAATGACTTCCAAGTAAAAAAAGTTGGCGTAGGTAAAATGCTGGTGACATATTAACTTGTTCAAACACTGAGGAGGGGGAGTGGGGAGGAAGGTTTGTTAAATGCTAAAATAAGTTACAAAGCGAATTGAACAAAATAACCATGTCAGGTATCTCACACTAATGACATCTTTCTCTCTCTCTCTCTCTCTGTCTGTCACTCCTGTGGTAAACATGTAATGGGATAGGGTACACCAAGCAAACAACTGCCAGCCCTATTACATTTTTTGTCACAACCTACAGATGTTAAAGCGACAAAACAGTCATGGGACATTGTGATACAGACAGTTTAGCAAATATCTTACAAAATTCAAAATAAATTAGGACTTTACACAGCAAAGTATGTACAACCAAAATGCATGGAAACAACATGAATGCAAAGAAAACATAGGCGGTAAATTTCATAACAACCTAAAGATAAAACAAGCTGTAATAATTCAAAATGAACTGTTTCAACGTAACAGCAAATGAACAGACACAAGATAACTTCTTTAAGCACACAAACATTTCACAAACCTTGGGTGGATACCAATGATATTTCTAATGCCTTTGTGACCACTATGAATTTTGAGTTGATGCCTACAACACACAACAATGGTTTCCCCTTCTCAACTGTCTGAGAAAAAACACTGTTCTCTAGGTTTGAATCCCTTCCACTGGAACAGAACTCTAAGTCAGTACAGCCAAGGAAGCCATGACAGCTTTCCCAGCCGTGGCTAAAGTGTCTACCTAGAATAGATCCAGTTCACTAGTTCTCTCAGACCTTGTTCACAACAACAAAGCTAACAGCTGTGTCACATCTGTGTCTGGGCTCAGTTCACACACAAGGATCCCAAGCTGTTGTCAGTAGCTTCATCACACTAACTGTCAAAGCCCTGATCAGTTCACACTTTCACAGTCCCTGCACTTCTTCCTACCTCTGTCCTCACACAGTTTCAGCCATCTCAGCCAGGAGTCAAACACATTAGTTATCCTCTGATTCATACAGGGGGGTGACAACCCCCCACTCTCTGCTCCTCAAGAGGAAAGCAAACCATGTGTGCAATGTGGTCAGAAACCACATCATCACCAATACACACAGAGATCAGCACTGTGCAATGTGGTCAGAAACCACATCATCACCAATGATGCAAACAGGATCAGCACTGTCCTATGTGGTCAGAAATCACATCATCCCCACACACTGGGATCAGCACTGTGCAATGTGGTCAGAAACCATATCATCCCCACACACTGGCATCAGCACTGTGCAATGTGGTCAGAAACAACATCATCCCCACACACAGAGATCAGCACTGTGCAATGTGGTCAGAACCACATCATCCCCACACACAGGGATCAGCACTGTGCAATGTGGTCATAAACAACATCATCATCACTCAGAGGGATCAGTACTGTGTAATGTGGTCAGTGAACTACGTCATCACATAGTGTTCTACACAGGGATCAGCACTGTGCAATGTGGTCATAAACCACATCATCACCACTCAGAGGGATCAGCACTATGCAATGTGGTCAAACCACATCATCACATAGTGCTCTACACAGAGATCAACACTGTGCAATGTGGTCTGAAACCACTCATCGCCACACACAGGGATCAGCACTGTGCAATGTGGTCAGAAACCACATCATCCATCCCCCACACACTTGGATCAGCACTGTGCAATGTGGTCAGAAACCACATCATCCCCCCACACAGGGATCAGCACTGTGCAATGTGGTCAGAAACCACATCATCACCAATGATACACACAGGGATCAGCACTGTGCAATGTGGTCAGAAACCACATCATCACCACACACAGGGGTCAGCACGCACAATGTGGTCAGAAACCACATCATCACCAATGATACACACAGGGATCAGCACTGTGCAATGTGGTCAAAAGCAACATCATCACCACACACAGGGATCAGCACTATGCAATGTGGTCAGAAACCACATCATCACCGATGATACACACAGGGATCAGCACAGTGGAAGCACCATTGGTTTCACCACAGTAGGTCTTCATGTGTTTTCTTGTTCATTAGCTGTAAAGTCATTCCGTTTTTAACCCTGTAAATTACATGAAGGCTATGCTGTCTGAAACTCTGAAAATTTGTGCTGCTAAAGACCGAGGATGGAGAATCTACCTAAATAAATGGTGTAGTCCCCTGCAGTGTGATCTGTACACAGCACCTAGCACACAGAGCCCATGGAAATTATATCAGAGCCACACTCCGTCACCCTCACATTCTTTGTGGCAGTCACCTTGCTTCCCCTGCAGCAGATCACTACAATCTGGCTGACATGTCTGATTGCTGGAATTGCATGGTTAATGTGGCAGGCTGGATGTCTTTTTGATAATGGTAAATAGATGTGTTTTTTAAAAAAAAAATGAATAATCAAAAAAAAAAAAAAAAAAGAAAAAAAAAGTCATCTGTGTCCTGTTGACATGTCTGTCCATCAACGCATTCAACATTTATCCAGGTCCCACCTGATCCTAAGATCTGACACCAATGCACACAATTCATTCCAGCAGGCGAGGACCGGGGAAGGGGAGGTTGCGTAGCAGAGCTGTTGTTGGACATGCCATTTGATTCTAACCTGGTCCACACTGTTCATCGTGTTCATTACATACAAAAAAACAATAAACATTCCTGCCAACAATCGGACAGTTAAAAGATTTTGTAGCAAGAGTTACATTGTCCATGTTACTCACAATAATCAGAATTACCTGTCAAACACACACACACGCACACTCCTTCACTCTTCTTGGATACAAAAATGAACAATACCCCCCTACCAAAACACAGACAAGACCCCATCCCCAACCCACCCCCACTATCCTCTCCATCAAATCTGATGAAACGCGCCAGCCAACATATTCCACTGACAACTTCCCTCTCATTCCTACTCACTCACACACACACACACACACACACACACAGAGAGACTAAAATGAAAAAGAGCATAATTCATTGCACACATTACAGATCCCGGTAAATGGTATCCAAGGTAGCATCATTCAATAAATTAACAATATAAAAATAACCTCTCTCACTTACTGTTATCAACTGTATTTGAAATCACATGCTTCACACATGCACACACAAACACCACACATTCAAACTTACATATGAACTGTATTCCTACAGTATCATACTGACTGTGGTACAGAAAAATCAAACAACAACCTATATTCCAACAATAACATGATCAGTATTGTCACGACTGGGCACAGAGGACTGGGTCAATCCTATCAGCTGTCTGCCTGTTGGACACTCCCACATACGCCAGGCAACAAACACCGACACGCAACAGCTTGCCACACATGTCAAGACACATATATGTACCAACACTTCTCCTATTCCAGAAGAAAGACCAACAGATGAAACAAAAACAGACTGTCACCTGAAGGCCCTACTTCAGCGACGCAAAAGACTGTTGGTGCTTTTTTCAACCCTTGAGGAGGTCCGTGACAATGCCACACTACACTCACAGACTTCATTCATCTCAAATAAACATTCAGGCATTGTGCTGTGCAATCCACCCGATTCCAACATACACCCTTCAATAGACTGCTACAGTACACTTCTACCCTCCTTTTGTGCCATACGTTCATTAGATATTAAACAGCAGCTCAGCATACTGCAACATGGGACTAGACTGCTAAGCACCATGGATCCAAACAGTGAGCAGTGTTCGGCCTTCTCGCTCTGCCCTCTAGCACCTCTGAGCCCCCAGCTCACTGCCATGTCAGCAGTGTGTTCAGAGCACTGGGAAGCCAGCTTAAGGTTAATGCACCATCATCTTCACAAGCTTCAGATTAATGCACCATTATCTTCACTCAGTCCTCATCTTTATTTGGTTTTGTTTGTCAGTTGCTGGTCTGTGCAGACTAGAAATATTGCAACATATGACAAGTTTTGTGCTGGCAAGACTAACACAAATAAAACACAATAACTAGATATTTTTTTCAGTATAAAGTACCTGATAAAACAGACCAGGCTAAACACTGACTGAACAACAAGCATCAACCTCTCTCGACTTTAAATAACACTCACTAGATCAAGTTACTGAAGACCAGCCCAGCATCATCGACGCTTTGAAGCAGACAATCTCAATTCAAAGCATTTTTTGTTTTTCTTTCTACTTAGTTTTCCACCTGTTAACTCATGATCAACTGAAACACCTTCCATCTAAGGCACAGACACTGAATTTGATTCAAAAGACACATTCTCCTTCACTGTCCATTCAGTCACAGCCAACCTTTGCCAGCCCAACTGAATGGCATCAGAACCAATTCAACTGTTTTTTTTTTTTGGTGGTTGTTGTTTTTTTTTTTCCAATTTTGCACTTCAAAATCAACCATATAGTCAATTTTGCTCTGCCAAAGATTAGCGGGATCAACAAAAATGATAATTTCGTATTCCAATGCATTGTTACACACAAAAAAAGATGTGTCCACAAATAAGGGCAAATGTTTGACAAAAATCCTGAGATGTTTTTTTTTTTTTTCAATGATTAAAATAAAAATAACATGACAGCACAAACATTCTCTTGCCGGCTGAACCGACTTTGCACTCACTTGAATGATGATTTCTTTCCCTGCTGGTCCTGCTTGACATATCTGAAGATGCCTCAGAATCTACTGTACCAATGTGTATGTGTTCTTGGGGACATTTAGGGGAAGCGAGCGAAGGGAAAGACAGAGTGGAGGAGAGAGTTAAGTACATGCTTAGGCTTTGAAGACTTCAGCTCTGACACCACAGATACAGCAACAAGCTTGGATGTTGTTTCCACTGCTCACTCGCTCCTTCAAAGTCCACACCATTCAGTGACGCAGAACAACCCAAGAGGAATGTCTGGCTGTTCTTGTCCACCTGTGTCACATCCCCGTCACGCTGAACACAACTAATCAATATATCACATTACAAAACACAAATAACAAGCATATTCCACCACTGTAACAAACCCCCAAAAAAACCCCACATAGTTGTGATGTATGCTGATAGTTCATCCCTTTCTCTTTCCCTGGTGCATGCACCATGTGCACACTAAGCCAGGCTAGCTATAAACAGAACATGAAACAAGCACCAAACATGGTGACAGGGTCTTCACAAAAGCCATCCCCCTCCACCATCATCCACACGGCACTTTCCACAACACTCAAACACCACTGTCATTACACCTCGCCAACCTTTCACCACATAAGGGGTCAAGAACCAGGACCATCAGTTCAAACTAGAGCTTCATATTTCAAAACTTTACATGCCAAAATAAAACAGATAAATGGTACACAAGCAGAGTGAGGTAACGGTCAGCGCATGAAGCTGATGTCCATCAAATCGTCCATGTTCACCATGTGGTGTTCACCACGGACACTGCTCACACCCTCCACACAATCCACAGCCGCACACTTACTCCACCACAAACACACAAGGGAAAGCATTCCATCACATAACAACAAAAAAAAGCTGGTATTGTCTGACAACCTACAGATCAGAGGAGTGAGCTCAGTTTGTCCAACAGTCAAAGCCTGGGGTGGCACTGCGCGTAACATTCAGAGTGGTCTCCCATGGTTGGACTGGGTTGCATGAAAGCTGACCAGAAAGCAGCACTCCGACAAAGGGAACCAGTCAACCTACTGGATTCCAACACCAGTCTCCCCCCCCCCCCCCCCCCCCCCCCCCCCCCCCCCCTCCCCCAGACCGAGGCAGCACGCATCACAATACTATGGCAGCTAGGACACGCTGGGCACTCGCACAGACACATGGAGCCAGGGAACATGGATGACTGTCCTACAATCTTCAACTGCATAGCTAGCTGACATGAACGGACACAGACAAACACACTTCCACTTCTAGCAGCTCTTTCCCTCTCCTCACTTTCTCAGGCACTGCCATCTTCATTATGAAACAAAAAAAAAAAAAAAAAAAAGAAAAAGCATGAGTGTTTGAAATGGCATTCTGTGTCCATGTCTCTCCATCAGTCTGTTAAAAGGGCCTACAAACATATTTCACAACCCGTCATTCAGGACAAAGTGTCCCAACAGCTAACACTGACCCATCAACAGAAGTCTGGATATTTGTGGCATAATCTTAATCTACATGTGAGCTATCAGTGATACTAAGATTCACTGACCCCATTGTTAACGAGATTCAACTTCAGATTGAAGGGACTGAAGTTTTCTGTTTGAAGTAGCTACAAACAGTGACAGGAGCAGCATGGTCATGGGAGTGTAAAGGTCAGAACAGAGGCCACATCAGCTCTCTGAACCTGGTGAATCCAAGTATTCAAACAGACACTTGTTTCAGCATCTGTCTAAAACCCACATGAAAACAATCCACAGATGCAAAATACTGGTTACCTTCACTCCTCAGCAGTGACATGAACTGCCCTTGAACTCTGTGTCCCCCCCCCCCCCCCCCCGTTATTCCTCCCAGCGTGACCTCAGTGGTGACATGGACTTTTCTCTTTTCTTGACCTCTGTCCCACCCATTCCCCAGCATCACTCCTCAGAGGTAACATAAACTGTCCTTGACCTCTGCCAGTCCCCCCCCCCCCCCCCCAGTATCACTCCTCAGAGGTGACGTAAACTGTCCTTGACCTCTGTCTGTCCCCCTCCCCCCCAGTGTCACTCCTCAGTGGTGGCATGAACTGCCCTTGACCTCTGTATGTCCCCCCCCCCCCCCCCCAGTATCACTCTCTCACTGATGACATGGAACTGTCCTTGACTTCTGTCTGTCCCCCCTCCTCCCTCCCTCACCAGTATCACTCCTCACTGGTGACATAAACTGTCCTTGACCTCTGTCTGAACCCCCCCCCCCCCCCCCCCGTCCCCCACTCACTCAGTCAGTGACATGAACTGTCCATGACTTCTGTCTGCCCAGGGTCCCAGCCACCAACCACTCTGCTCAGCACACCTAGGGACTAGCAGGAGGAATATAGTCCGTCCCTCACAACACTGAGATTCACTGCTCCAACTAACTATCCATGTTTGAAATGAACTGTATCACAAATCTGTGGAGAACAAGGAAAACTGTGTCATGTCTGCTATCTCTTGTTTACTGAGCATGATGCCTAACACGCCCATCAACTGGGCAATACACTGACCATAGATTTCAAGCCACAGCGAATTTATGCTACAGTACAACTGCAGTTCAAAGCCAAAGCTTTGACATTACGATCGGGTATGAACTAAGTGGGCACTCTGCAGCAGCTAGTTAGGCCTCACACATATTATATTATGCATGCAGCAAATACTGATGCCCTTGGCTTTTGCACCATCAGAAACTTGGTCCTTTCTGAACAGTTCACGCTCTTTCATCAATGGGGTGGTATCTGATATGATGAGCTGGCACACCAACACTCTGCACTCACATGCACTGAGACAGTATACCATAGGTCCATGAACCCGACAACAAACACACACCATGCACACAGGGAATGATGATAAACATGAGACAGGGAAAACACATGGAATTCAGCAGTCAGAAAAAGAGGAGTTAAAAAAAAACAACGGAAATTGAGATGAGAGAAAAGTTTTTTTTGGTAGGAAATAATCTGGGAGGGTGGGGAGGGATGAACTGGAGATGTGGGTGGCAGGGACAGAAAGCAGAGCTTGGATATCACGGCCCTTCCTGTTTCAGCTTTTTGATGGTGTTTTTCAGGGCTTGGCGTTTGTTACAAAACCAGACACGAATCACTTCACGATCGTAGTTCAGACGTTCCGACAGATCTGTCATTTCTGTACCTGCACATGAAAACCAAACACACACCAGAGTTACAAACAAAAGCAAAACACAATCAAGCACAAACAGTACAGTTTTACACAATGCTCCTTTGCTCTGTTAAGTTTAGTATTTTCTTTCACTAATATCCCCTCATTTTAGTCACCTGAAGACGGGTTTGGAAGTGTCTTCATGAGCAGATACTTATCCTTCAATTTCAGAGTTGTCATCAAGGTGTTACTACATACAGATACTTATCCTTCAATTTCAGAGTTGTCATCAAGGTGTTACTACATACAGATACTTATCCTTCAATTTCTGAGTTGTCATCAAGGTGTACAGGGTTCCCACAGATGTGACCAAACAAAATTCCATACCTTTTCCAGACTTTTTCCAGGGCTTTTCATAATTTTTCCAAACCCCAGAATCTGTGTGTGCGTGCACCTCTGTATGTGATTACCATGCTAAACACATCAGAAAAGAACTGATTTAATGATAGCAGGACATTCAATACTTACCTAAAAATTGTGCGTGTGTGTGTGTGTGTGTGTGTGTGTGTGTGTGTGTGTGTGTGCGCGCGCACACACACTCACGCGTGAAAAAGTCAGAGACACAGAGAGAGACAGAGAAGACAGAGACAGTGAGAGAGAGAGAGAGAGAGAGAGAGGGAGACAGTGTGTGTGTCTATGTGAGAGAGTGAGACAGTGTGAGAGAGAGAGAGAGGTGTGTGTGTGTGCATGTGTGTGCGTGCATGCGTGTGTAGGTGTGTGAGAGACAGACAGTGTGGGGAGGTGTGCGTGTGTGTGTGTGTGTGTGTGTGTGTGTGTGTGAGATATGGTCAGTCAGGTCAGGTCAGATCAGGTAATTAGGACACTAGGCCTCGCGGCCTCTCAGCTGTTCTTTCATTTTAATTTGGATGCTCAACATGGCTGAGTACTTACGAAACCATGTGCTCTCTATTCAATTTCGTACTTAAATTTAAAATTTTTTTTTTATAAGAGAGAGAGAGAGAGAGAGAGAGAGCGAGCGTTAGAGACAGTGTGTGTGTGTATGTATGTGTCTAAAAATAGGCCAGTGTATCGCCCTTGGGCCCTTTGATTTTTCTCCCCCCCCCCCCCCACCCCATTCAATGCATGATTGCATCCCACACTGAATTAAAAAAAAAAAAAAAAAAAAAACACCTTTGACAATCCTTGGGCCGAAAATAATCAGTCACGATCATTGTTGGAGTCCGAGTCGTTTTGTCTGAAAGCTGCATCATTTTTTGATGTTTCTTGCCTGCCGCGTGGCTTTTCTGAGCAGCTCGCCCGTGTTCCTGATGTCAAAGTCTTTCTTGCACAGCTGACAGTGCTTTTGTCATGCATCCATCGGAAGCAGGAGCAATCCATTTGCGATAATTTGTATTGTCTAACCAGGCTAGGCTAAACACACATTTTCCCATGTTTTCTTTAATACATACTTCGACGCTATTTTCCCTCGTAGCACTGTTGACTAAAAAGGAAGTTAAAGCAATGGTACCAACTGTGCGTGCGCAATGCTTTTCACAGTAAAGGGGAGCTACTCTGCAGAAAAAAAAGTAGTCTGCTAAACCTCCGGCCAGAGGAAATCTGAAAACCGCAATCATTGTGCTTGATTTAATTTCTGTTTTTATTCCTATTTCAATGTCTTTGTAAAGAAACTTAAAGCGAAATTCGATATCATGAAACGTTTGCACAGCTTTTACAAAATTCCAGGACTTTTCCAGACCCATGGCCACAAATTACAAAATTCCAAGACTTTTCCAGCCCTGGAAATGATCTTTTCATTTTCCATACTTTTTCCAGACTTCCAAGACTCTGTACGAACCCTGTACTACATACAGATATCTATCCTTCGATTTCAGAGTTGTCATCAAGGTGTTACTACATACAGATACTTATCCTTTAATTTCAGAGTTGTCATCAAGGTGTTACTACATACAGATATATCTATCCTTCGATTTCAGAGTTGTCATCAGGTGTTAATACATACAGATACTTATCCTTCAATTTCAGAGTTGTCATCAAGGTGTTACTACATACAGATACTTATCCTTTAATTTCAGAGTTGTCATCAAGGTGTTACTACATACAGATATTTATCCTTTAATTTCAGAGTTGTCATCAAGGTGTTACTACATACAGATACTTATCCTTCGATTTCAGAGTTGTCATCAAGGTGTTACTATACAGATATTTATCCTTCAATTTCAGTGTTGTATATTTGTCCTTCAAATTCAGTGTTGTATATTTATCCTTCAATTTCAGTGTTGTCATCAAGGTGTTACTACATGTCGACAGCTCATCACACACTTTGTCATGTCTGCAAAACTATCAGGACAAAGTGCAAACAGCTTAATAATTATACATATATAGATTGATATATAAATAGACAGACTGATACATTGTTATAGATATAGAAAGTATTATATCTTGAAACAACAAAAGAAGAGGGAAAAAATAAAGAGTTAGCAGATGCCTGACCTATGCATATATCCAATGCATTAGTCAATTTTTTCTGCTTTCAGTTATAGAAATCACAATCTTCCATTTTGCTTTTAAGACTCCTAAGTCATTATTCTGTCTGAAGATACAAATTCTCACCTGATGGGTGTGTGTTTCTCTCGAAGTACTGGTTAAGCACCTCAAGTGCTTGTGGCGTGAAGGACGTTCGGCGTTTCCGTTTCTTGGAGGGCTCACTGCCAATGAAGTCTGTCAGGTTCTGCACACCGTTCTTGTAGCGTTCCTCAGCCTCACTCATCCACCGCTCCAGCACAGGCTTGATCTTCTGGGCACTCTTGGGCGTGATGTCCAGCTTCTCAAACCTGTGCAGTGCACACCAGCATCTGGGTCTGAGGGTTTGTGTCATGCCACAGGTAACTGTGTAGCAGCCCTGTCAATCCCTATCATTTCTCTGTGCCCTGCCACAGCTAAGTCTGCAGCAGTCCTCTCAATCCCTATCACTTCTCTGTGCCCTAACACAGGTCACTGTGTACCAGTCCTATCAATCCCTATCATTCTCTGTGCCCTAACACAGGTAACTGTGTAGCAGACCTATCAATCCCTATCACTTCTCTGTGCCCTAACACAGGTAACTGTGTAGCAGACCTGTCAATCCCTATCACTTCTCTGTGCCTAACACAGGTAACTGTGTAGCAGTCCTATCAATCCCTATCATTTCTCTGTGCCCTAACACAGGTCACTGTGTAGCAGACCTGTCAATCCCTATCATTTCTCTGTGCCCAGCCACAGGTCACTCTGTAGCAGACCTGTCAATCCCTATCATTTCTCTGTGCCCTAACACAGGTAACTGTGTAGCAGTCCTATCAATCCCTATCATTTCTCTGTGCCCTAACACAGGTCACTGTGTAGCAGACCTGTCAATCCCTATCATTTCTCTGTGCCCAGCCACAGGTCACTCTGTAGCAGACCTGTCAATCCCTATCATTTCTCTGTGCCCTAACACAGGTAACTGTGTAGCAGTCCTATCAATCCCTATCATTTCTCTGTGCCCAGCCACAGGTCACTCTGTCTGTAGCAGACCTGTCAATCCCCATCATTTCTCTGTGCCCTGCCACAGCTAAGTCTGTAGCAGACCTGTCCATCCCTATCATCTCTCTGGAACTGCTGTGGAATTTGTAAGCAATGTGGCATGAAGCAGTATGACAAAAACACACACACACACATAATAAAAGCCCTGTCAGTGTTAAGAAGAGACAATAATTATCCGATTTGGTTGACCAAATCTTAGGTCATACTACAAATTGCGACGTGATGTATTCCTGAATATAACACACAATTCACTTAAAAAGAGGTAATAGTATCTGATGCGTTTTGTACAGCAAACTTTCAAGAAAACCTGCTGTGTATTCAGTGAAGGAGTGAATCAATCACTGATCTAAACCAAGCAACTTCGATATGTGTAAGCTTCAATGCTTCAACACAGCAAACAAAAATCGATATACATGGATTCTTTGGAGAAAAACAACATATGCTGTCTTCTGTTAACCCATGTTTTATAGAATATGCACATGCATATTGGAAACACAACTCATGGAACTGACACAAGCGTAAAGGGAACTCAAACACTGGGTACGCACACAAGAGTATTCCACAGGGGGAACCACTACTCAAACAAGAAGCACAAGTTTGTTTACACATCACTTAGCATAGCCATCCCCGTCACTGGGACCACGCACACTTCAGCAACATGTCCATGTGATTAAAAACGAACATGAGTTTGACTGGATGGTTTTTCACATACAGACTAGTCTTCACGAGTGATGGCCACTTAAGTTTTGTCTAACAGTACTGAAATAGCAGGTTTACTTCAAAACAGAACCAATGGCAAAGTTCTAGAGTTCTACCATGACTTTTCTGCAGAAATAAATCTGTTTTTTGTTAACAAAAAAAAAAAAAGGGGGAGATCACTACTGACCAAGTTGCTGACCTGCTTCAGTGGAAAATCTTGGCCACCTGCCGACTCTTGAAGACTGTGACTAGCCGCACTATTTTCATTGATTTGGCTTTCCTCTCTGGTTTCACATTCATTTCAATGGAAAATGGCAAAATGCAAGCAGCTGCATTACTGATGATTTCAGAGCAACATCATTTTTAATTTTGCTGGCAGTCAAATTTTGTTTGTGTTAATGCATATTCCATAAATTTTGAATATTTGTTGCAGACAAAATTATTTTTTGCTGTAATACTTCAATGCTGGTAGTCTGTAAGGCTAACTTATATGAAGACTGTGATTGATGCTTGAACAGACATGGCAATTCTCTTCACAAAATCTAATTTGACTTAAGTATTTGAGCTCGGAATATATACAGGAATGCGTTTCTTCCTAAAGCAACAAAAATCATTTATCTGTGTACTATAAGCATTTATCTTGCTTAAAAAAAAATCAGTACTTATATATGGAACATGGCTACTGTTCACATGACAGTGTTGTTTTCACCAGCCACTTTGTGACGCTGTTTCTGTTTTGTGTGAATAGTTGAATTGTTGACATACAGCAGTTGTGATTCTGTATAATTATATACAATACCTAACCTTCCATAAAACAGTGAAGCACAAACAAAAATTTCTGACTGAAACCTGAAACCAGCAGTAATCTCTTCTCGTGACTTCGAACAGGAAAACTACTTTTAAAAAATTTGTTTGTTTGTTTTTTTTGTAGCTAATGTTGCTGATTTTTGTATTTTTTTTGTCATACTCAGTGTATTATCATATTTTCAAGTCAAATTTTGTAAAATACACTATAAAATCGTAGCGTTGATAAGTCTGCTATACTGTTCATGGAATGGTCAGTCACCTACAACTATACTGTTCATGAATGGTCAGTCACCTATCATTATACTGTTCATGGAATGGTCAGTCACCTACCACTATACTGTTCATGGAATGGTCAGTCACCTATCATTACACTGTTCATGGAATGGTCAGTCACCTATCATTACACTGTTCATGGAATGGTCAGTCACCTACCACTATACTGTTCATGGAATGGTCAGTCACCTACCACTATACTGTTCATGGAATGGTCAGTCACCTACCACTATACTGTTCATGGAATGGTCAGTCACCTATCATTACACTGTTCATGGAATGGTCAGTCACCTATCATTACACTGTTCATGGAATGGTCAGTCACCTATCATTACACTGTTCATGGAATGGTCAGTCACCTACCACTATACTGTTCATGGAATGATCAGTCACCTATCACTATACTGTTCATGGAATGCTAAGTCACCTACCACTATACTGTTCATGGAATGGTCAGTCACCTATCACTGTACTGTTCATGGAATGGTCAGTCACCTACCACTCTGATTCACTGTTTACACCCCCCCCCCCCCCTCCTGCCCCCCCCCCCCCCCCCCAATCATATTCTAAACCTTTTCACAGAATAATCACAGCTCTTTACAAATGGTAGTCACGCCTGTGACAGCTGTTCTGCTTAATGCTTCAAGCTTCCCACATAATGGGCGCAGGAGTTAAATACAGATCAACCTTACCTGGTAAAGGCGGCTGGTAGTATTAGGCAGAACAGAAGTTAAAATATTAAGCTACGTAAAAATGCAAAGTGGGCAGGCAACTGAGCAGGTTTTACAGTGACATATAGCCATGCGCGAGGTGCCCTGACCTGCAGATTGCTGACTGGCTGTAGGCCGGCCCCTCCGTGGCACTCAGCGCCTGGCCCACCTGTGTCTGTGTCAGCCCTAGGGACAGCCGCCGGATCTTGAACTGTCGCGCAAACTCTTTGATTTCATCCAGGTTGATGCCGTCCACTGTGGTGCTTTCCGTGCAGTTTCCCACTGTATCTGGCATGGAAAAAGTCATGTTGATACGTCATTAGCCCAGTTAAACTAGTTGACTTTGTTCAGTTTATGATTCTCAGTAGTGCTTGTGATCATGTATGTATTTGCAAGAGAATGGGGACCTTGCTCATCTGTGCTCCTTTCACGGTTTCACCTTTCAGCCCTGATAGTGTACCTTTACTACAAGAAACAAAGAGGTGGAATATACAAGGCGACACATGCATAACCTTCTGACACTGTTGTAGAACTGACAATGGAGGACCAAAGCAACGGGGTAGCAGGCGCTGTATACTAAATTACTAACCAGATGACCCACAACCCTCATGTAACATCGCAGCAGCAACCATCATGATAAACATCACAACAACCACCAAATATACACGGATGGATTTTACATGTACAACCACATGAGAAATAAACACTGATGGATTACAAGTACGACCATACATGAAATGAACACTAATGGACCACAACTACAATCACATGAGAAATGAACACGGATGGGTCACAACTACAATCACATGAGAAATGAACACGAATGGGTCACAACTACCACACCACATGAGAAATGAACATGGATGGGTCACAGCTACCACCACAAAAGAAATGAACACGGATGGGTCACAACTACGACCACATGAGAAATGAACACGGATGGGTCACAACTACGACCACATGAGAAATGAACACGGATGGGTCACAACTACCACCACATGAGAAATGAACACGGATGGGTCACAACTACCACCACCACATGAGAAATGAACACAGATGGATTACAAGTGCAACCACATGAGATATAAATACTCATGGATTACAAGTTTCTGAAAAAAAAAACAACAAAAAACAAAGCAAAGAAAAAAAAAAAAACAAAAAAAAAACCAGCCTGCATATAACACACTCTGAAAATATTGTTACATGCTTTAAAAAAATCTATCCATACTTCAAATTTATAAAAGCAGTGACTAAAGGCTTTCGAGTGTAATCTTAAAGGAGTAATCACAAGCTGTAATGACATCAGAATGTAATATCAACAGCCAACCCCACAAGACAGCATCAATTGAGTGTATGTCACACAAAAAAAAGCATCTAAATAACTGACTGATAACATTTTTCACAGAACTATGACTTTTTCATAAGTAGTTCTTGGAGCAACAACTCTTATTGCAGAAGCTCACTGAAATAATGAACAGATTTTTCTTAATGGCAGCGATGCAAACCATCCACATGGCAAGACCTGACAGACATTATCAATTATGATTCCTGTTTCCATTGGTTGTCAAGCAGCCACTCAGTGTCATCTAACTTCTTTATGTAAGAAGGTAGAAAACAGTCAGCAGAATTCACTCAGCCCAAGTTGGAAAGAACCTCTCAAAAGAAGTGATAAATGCCTTACTTACAAACATTTCAAATCTGACTTTTATTATTACACAGTTTCCCAATCAGTATATCATTGCATTAATGAAAAATTAATTCTTCTAATCATAAAACAGAAACTGAAACAGAAAAAGGATCATGACATAGCCTGTTGAGAGAAGAAAGTATATGCAGAGACTGTGTAATATGAATGACACAGATGATGAATTTTACTTTGTAAATGTTTACCCAAAATGTGCAGACTTACCTCACCAATTTCAGCCAAACAGTATCTGAAAGTTTGTTCTGTGTTTAACCTTTGTAATTTGTTAAGTAGTACTTTAAAACAATAAACCTACTGAATTCATCCAAGTACACAAAACGTAACATAAGACTGTGATCCGTCCCTTAACTGATAGGAATACTTTCTTAATCAATACACATGAGTAATGCCCTTAAATTTTCAACAATGGGATCCATGTGACTGTTCATTTTATTCAATTTTCTAAAAAAAAAATTCATGTTGATGACCGTTTGCCTATTATTGTTATCCTTCATACTCTAAAAGGGATGAAAAGAGGTACAGTTATCATGTCATCTCGTATACTGTGTGCAAAAGCTGACTGATATAAGAGAATAAGATTCTTCTTCTCACTGGTTATGAAGTATAATGCTCACCTGGGAAAAGCTGACTGACATCCTAGATTCTTCCACCCATTGGCTGTGAAAACAGCACTCACTTGGCAGAAGCTGACTGATATGCTAGATTCTTCCACCCACTGGCTGTGAAAACAGCACTCACTTGGCAGAGGCTGACTGATACGCTAGATTCTTCCACTCATTGGCTGTGAAAACAGCACTCACTTGGCAGAAGCTGACGGATACGCTAGATTCTTCCACCCATTGGCTGTGAAAACAGCAGCACTCACTTGGCAGAAGCTGACTGATATGCTAGATTCTTCCACCCATTGGCTGTGAAAACAGCACTCACTTGGCAGAGGCTGACTGATGTGCTAGATTCTTCCACTCATTGGCTGTGAAGACAGCACTCACTTGGCAGAGGCTGACTGATATGCTAGATTCTTCCACTCATTGGCTGTGAAGACAGCACTCACTTGGCAGAAGCTGGCTGACATTCGGCGGTAGTCCGTTGACAGTGGGTGCTGCAGTGCAGGTCAGTTTGGTGTGTGCTGCTGCTGCGGAGTTCAGCGTTGACTGTAACACTGCACTGTGGCTGTGACTGGAGGATGACGACGATGACTTGCTGGCCGCGTTCACTTGGGACAATGACATTTGACCCAGCATCTGCAATGGGAGGTTCAAGCCGCAAGATTAGTCACACACAAACAATAACGTAGTCATTTACTGTTCCTAAATCAGTTACTGTGCCTAAAACAGCAAGCCATTAACGACAACTAACAAGAGAGCCAGTTTGCCTGTTAGACTTACATGTGATGAACTTAATCCACTGTGGAATGACAGGCAAGGAACCGGCATGAAAGTCAGCACTAGCAGCAGTAGATGGGCATTGCAAGTCCTAACTTCTGAAAATATGTTGATGACCAATCATTTCATCAGAGCTCCTCGCTCACCCACGTTGCCCCTACTCAATGCTTCCCCTCCATCCCCCTTCCCCCATCCTTTGATCTCTTCTTCACACCTCACTCCTCCGTCTTCTTCATTCAACCCCCTCTCTTTTCACTGTATAACAGTACCAGTCTAAAGAGGCCTGACCTTGATCATCTCTGCTCTGCAGACAATTGCAGAAGTTCATCTCAGAAATCTACATCTGTTGGACACTTAAGTCTTGCTTCCCTTCTCTTGGCTGACAGGTCCCCTGCCTGTTCCCAGGGTGCACCATCAACAAACCGACATAATGCCTTATAGGACGATATGTTGATGTGGCATACAAGATGATTTACTGTGTTTGATGCACCAATTTCAGATTTTTCCATGAACAGCGCCAACTTCTGATCACTTTGGCAGCAACGAAAAATCTGCAGTGTTCCTACAGCTGAAACAAGAAAATAAGTTCATTTCAAAGCTTAAAGGGTACTTCACTTGGTTCATGCAATGATGACAAACTCACAGACCTCTACACAGCTATATTTGGGAAAGAGATCTGAACACAATCTTTTTTATTTCTACATTTACTAACATGCTGATTTACATCCAAGACTTCTTGGCAGAACATTTTTTACAATATTTAGGGTATGATGTTTAACATGTCCGTACCAGTAGAAATTGTACATAATGAAAATTTCTATGAAAATATCTTTTTGTAATACTGAAAATGCAGTTGAAAAGGTTAATCACAGATTTATGAGCATTTATATTTGATGATATGCTGGGAATGGTTAGAAGCCAGTAGACAGCAGTTATGATAGCACATGTAATTGCAAAAAAAGAATGCAGTCATTAAAGTTTACCACGGGCATACTCACATACACACATGCGTTCACACCCTCACACACACACACACACACATACAGACACACACACACACACACACACACACACACACACACACGCACACTCCGAAAAAAGTGATTACACTCGCTTACTTTTTTTTTATACATGTGAGGAAAAAAAAAAGGCAGATGAATATAACAACTTTTCTCCTTTGTCCATTAAAACAAACACTTCAGACATGGAAAACCATGTGAAAAACACTATGACAATGGGAAAAAAAAAACATTTCAGTCAAAGGAATGTATATGCCTCAAAGGTCACACACAACTAAAAGCAGCACTATTCATGCTCCATCCTGTCTAATAGTGTTAAGAAAAAAAAAAACTTCCAGCTGTTACCAGAATAGACCGTTGGAAGGTAGTGTCCACAGCACAGATAGAAAGGTTCACAGTCACTGCAACTGTTAATAGAACAGACAGCACGATTGGAAGGTAGTGGCCATTGCACAAAAAAACGAAAAGGTCAACTATCAACTCCAGCTGTTAACAGAACAGACAGCACCACTGGACAGTGAAGGCCACAGCACAGAAAGACCATGCTGACTATCATGTGTCAGAACAGACAGCACCATTGGACGGTGAAGGCCATAGCACAGAAAGAAAACGTTCACTGTCAACTCCAACGGTGAATAGAATAGACAGCTCCATTGGACGGTGAAGGCTATAGCACAGAAAGAGAATGTTCACTGTCAACTCCATTCCAACTGTTAGAACAGACAGCACCATTGGATGGTGAAGGCTATACCACTGAAAGAAAAAGTTTTTCACCATCAACTCTAATGGTTAGAATAGACAGCACCATTGGACAGTGAAAACCATAGCACAGAAAGAAAACGTTCCCTGTCAACTCCAACTGTTAACAGAATAGACAGCACCATTGGAAGGCAGTGGCCAGCACAGAAAACAAACGTTCACAGTCTCCAACTGCCCAGAAATGTCAGCTGACAGTATCTGCAAACTGGTAGAAATGGCACTCTGGACTGGACTGACTCACCTGGGAACTGACAGCATTCACTTGGGGACTGACAACACTCACCTGGGGACTGACAGCACTCACCTGGGGACTGACGGCACTCACCTGGGGACTCACCTGGGGACTGACAGCACTCACCTGGGGACTGACAGCGCTCGACTGGGGACTGACAGCACTCACCTGGGGACTGACAACACTGACAGCACTCACCTGGGACTGACAGCACTCACCTGGGGACTGACAACACTCACCTGGGGTCTCACCTGGGGACTGACAGCACTCACCTGGGGACTGACAGCACTCGCTGGGGACTGACAGCACTCGCCTGGGGACTGACAGCACTCACCCGGGGACTGACAACACTCACCTGGGGAGTGACAGTACTCACCCGAGGACTGACAGCACTCACCTGGGGACTGATAGCACTCACCTGGGGACTGACAGCACTCACCTGGGGAACTGACGGCACTCACACCTGGGGACTGACAGCACTCACCTGGAGACTCACCTAGGGGACTGACAGCACTCACCTAGGGACTGACGGCACTCACCTGGGGACTGACGGCACTCACCTGGGGACAGACAGCACTCACCTGAGGACTGACAACACTCACCTGGGGACTGACGGCAAGCAGCTGGCCCTGGCTGGTGGCAGTCAGCAGGGGGGGAAGTGCGGCCGCCAGCTGACTGGCTAAGGACGTCGCTGCTGCAGACGTCTGGTTCTCTGGTTGCTGCTGTTGCTGCTGGAATTGTTGCTGCTGTCCCGGTTGTTCAGGTTGTTGGCTGCTGGCAAAGAGAAGCAAACTGAAGCAGATTGCTCTGAATTTTACACACACTCAGCTGATCATCACTCATCAACAATGTACACTGAAGTACACAATACGTCTGATATAAAATGCCCAAGTCACACAGAAGTGGAATAGCACAACCCCTACTCGCAATCCACCATCTGATAAGCTGCAGTTCATGTTCAAATCTTAAAAACATTTCAGACAAATCTAATGCTTAAATATTCTGAATATTGCAATCAAAGGGAAAATAAAGGATGAACTCTGATATCCATTTTGTGCCTAATTTAAGAAGATAAGTGATTGCCTGTTCTTCGCTTTCATTGTCCTGAATATTGTTTATCTTGCCTGAAGAAGACCAAAGAGGTTTTCTTGTTGGCAGATTTGTAATTTCTCTTTTAAGTTTGTTTCCTATATCGAGATACCACAAATTTTTATCCTAAAGCTTTATATACTTTTTACTGGCCTTAACCCTCTGAAAACGATACTTTCTCTGAATTTATCCTTGCCAGTCACTATGTATGGAGCTGATCATGCTCTCCACACCATTCATTTGTTTTTCATCCAAAATGGTTGACAACATTCAGCTCTCAGAAAAACAGAAGGCTACCTTTGAGAAACTAAGAAAACATAAAAAGCTTACATTATGTTGTCATACCGCAGCTGGGCAAGGTAAACAACTAACATATCTTGAAAAGCAGTTTGAATGTTCTAATAGCAACAAAACGAACAGGATGGGACAACAAAACAAAGGGGGGGGGGGCGGGTGAGAGAGGAGGGTGGTGGGGTGACAGGGGAGCAGGTCGGCCTTTCACCCAGTAACCAGTAAGGAGAATTCGAAATGCAGGCAGACCTAAGTTGAGGGGCTGGGTCAGCGCCTGCAGACTGGCCAGGTTGGTGGCGATGATCTGCCCATTGGACGTGCTCAGCAGCTGGATCTGCTGGTTGCCCCCAGCTCCCAGTGACACAGGGATGCTGATAAACTGCTGGGTGCCATTGCCTGTGTAACACACCACACTACACTATCAGCCACCGTCTATGTGCCATTGTCTGTGTAACACACACCACACTACACTATCACCATCATCTGTGTGCCTGTGTGTCTGTGTGTAACACACACACTACACACACTACACTATAAGCCACACATCTGTGTGCCACTGTCTTTGTCTGTGTAACACACACCACACTACACTATCAGCCACCATCTGTGTGCCATGTCTGTGTACACACACACATCACACTACACTATCAGCCACTGTCTGTCTGTGTGCCATTGCCTGTGTAACACACACCACACTACACTATCAGCCACTGTCTGTGTGTGCCATTGTCTGTGTAACACACACCACACTATACTATCAGCCACCGTCTGTGTGTCATTGTCTGTGTAACACACCACACTACACTATCAGCCACTGTCTGTGTATCATTGTCTGTGTAACACACCACACTACACTATCAGCCACCATCCAGTGTCATTTTCTGTGTAACACATACCACATAACACTATCAGCCACCGTCTGTATACCATTGTCTGTGTAAACACACCACACTACACTATCAACCACTGTCTGTGTGCCACTGTCTGTGTAAAACACACACACCACACTACACTATCAGCCACCATCTGTGTGCCACTGTCTGTGTAACACACCACACTACACTATCAGCCACCGTCTGTGTGCCACTGTCTGTGTAACACACACCACACTACACTCTCAGCCACTGTCTGTGTGCCACTGCCTGCGTGTAACACACACCACACTACACTATCAGCCACCATCTGTGTGTACCATTGTCTGTGTAACACACACACACTACACTACACACCATCAGCCACCGTCTGTGTACCACTGTCTGTGTAACACACCACACTACACTCTCAGCCACCGTCTGTGTACCACTGTCTGTGTAACACACCACACTACACTATCAGCCACCGTCTGTGTGTCATTGCCTGCATACCACACACACCACACTACACTATCAGCCACCGTCTGTGTGTCATTGCCTGCATCACGACACACACCCCACACTACACAATCAGCCACCGTCTGTGTGTCATTGCCTGCATACCACACACCACACTACACAATCAGCCACCGTCTGTGTGTCATTGCCTGCATACCACACACCACACTACACAATCAGCCACCGTCTGTGTGTCATTGCCTGCATACCAGAGCCCACCACACTACACAATCAGCCACCGTCTGTGTGTCATTGCCTGCATACCAAGCACACCACACTACACAATCAGCCACCATCTGTGGGTAAAAAAAGTCATTTTTTTTGATTAACATGCTTCAACAGACAGACAAACAGACCTCCTCTTGTTGATGTCAGGCACTGGAGTAATTTTTACAAAACAGAATGATTTGACGTCTGTCCATACCAATGACATGGTAGCTCATTGGTTTGTCTAGAGAGTAGTATCACGTCATTGGTTTGTCTATACAGTAGCACGTCATTGGTTGTGTCTATACAGCTCACTGGTTTGTTCAATGAGAGATGACAGCTCACTGGTTTGTCTAGAGAGAGGTGACAGCTCATTGGTTTGTTCACAGTCAGGTAGCAGCTCATTGGTTTGTTCACAGTCAGGTAGCAGCTCATTGGTTTGTTCACAGTCAGGTAGCAGCTCATTGGTTTGTTCACAGAGACGTGTGGTAACTCCCCGTTGGACCTGTCCTGGCAGTGGACTGACCGAAAGGGCAGTGCAACCTTCACTTC
>JADBJO010003392.1:97500-220000 GCA_016801955.1 Conus betulinus
GTGTGTGTGTGTGTGTGTGTGTGTGTGTGTGTGTGTGTGTGTGTGTGTGTGAATGTTTGTGGGCCTTTGTGTATGTGTGGTGGGTCTGTATGTATGTGTGTACTTACTAGTTCTGAATATGCGCGTGTGTGTGTTGGTGTGTGTGTGTGGTGTGTGTGTGTGTGTGTGTGTGTGTGTGTGTGTGTGTGTGTGCATGCGCACATGATGCTCGAGTGAGAGTTTTAGTTTTTTTTCATATGATATTTTTGTTTGAGTTTACATCCAGCTGGTAAACATAAGTGCAAAGGCTGCTAATCTTCATGTTTCAAGTTATTCCATTCTCAGTCACTGGCCCCAGTCACCCATCCCATGATGTCTATACTGCTTCATTCTGGGACTGCCCAATTATGACAATACTGAAAACAAGTGCTTGGCTCCATCCACTCTGCAGTCAACAGGTGTCCATGAATGAATAAACTAATGTGCATATTCAGCCAAATTAAATCATGTCATTCATGTTACACAATACAAACAGCATGTAAAATGGTTCCTATAATAATTCTTGAATTTAGTCACACAATTCTTTTATTCGTTTTTTTTTCCAGACAACGAAATATGTCTGATCTTATTTCCTCATTTATCTGAGACACAATATGCAGTGAACCATGCTATTTACTTCCCACACACACACACACGCAAAATGTACCGCCTCATTGTGAAGCTCACTTCTCTATGTTCAATGAGTCCATGAGCACAAACAATGCAAAGTGTAACAATAACAACAACAAAGATGGTTCCACCGTATCAAGTTGTTACTGTCATGTAATACTTGGAATTCTTCATCAAAGCAACATCGTGGAGAGTGAAAAACAGAAAGATTAGAAACCTAATATATGCTGGTTAGAGTTCACATTTGCTCTGACAGCCACTGAATAAGGATCAACTTGCCACTGCTTTCTCTCTCGTGAAAAGACCAGAAACCAACTATACACTGGTTATCTACAGATGACATTTCCTCTAACTGCAATTCAAGAGGGATCACCTTGCCACTGCTTTCTTTCCTGTGAAAAGATCAGAAACCAACTATACACTGGTTATCTAGAGATGACATTTCCTCTGACGGCCATTGAATAAGGATCTCCTTGTGATCACTTTCTTTCCTATTGGTACCTCCCTCCTGTTTACTACAGGAAACACCTCTGCACACCCTAACTTAATGATACAATACGCATGGTCACCCAGAGAAAATGGGCAGAGCCATGAAGACCATGAACAGAAAATGGGAACCGACTCGGTGCGTGCATTGGGCCAACATGAACCAAGTGAAGACGGGCACTGACAGTGACGGTGAGAGGAGCACATGTCCATGACAAACTAGTGCAGTCAAACACAAACAAAGTTACTTGGAAAGGAGAGCAGGCAGTGTTAAGGGGAAAGGTAATGGATCAAATCAATGAAACCTGGCTGTGTGAGCAAAAAAGGATATCCCTTATCCCTAATTATTATTATCATAACTTTTTTGTTCAGGTGGGAATGGTTCATTATACTGTAGACAGCAGCTGATAAACTTACCATTGATGTTGACTTTGTGTCTGACTTTGTGTCAGCAGCTGACGGTGTGGTGGCTGTGTCAGCTACGGAGGGCACCGACATGAAGAGCTGATCGGCCAATCCCAAAGCTCCAGCACCAGCGATGGAGCCATGCGGCAGGAAAAACAGACGGCATGGTGAAGACTGAGGACACTGGGGCCAGCGGAGACTGTGTGGTGGTGGCCGATAGCATAAGAAATCCTGCAGTCAAATAGACAGAAACACTGGTGGCCGATAGCATAACATCCAGCAGTGAAACGGACAGAAAAACTGGTGGCCGACAGCACAACATTCTGCAGTCAGACAGAAACACTGGTGGCTGACAGCATTAACATGCTGCAGTCAAACAAATAGAAACACTGGTGGCTGACTGCATAACATCCTGCAGTCAAACAGACAGAAACACTGGTGGCCGATAGCATAACATCCTGCAGTGAAACAGACAGAAACACTGGTGGCTGACAGCATAACATCCTGCAGTCAAACAGACAGAAAACTTTTGTTATGTGTGGTGTGGCTGCCAGCATAACAGCCTGCAGTGAAACAGACAGAAACACTGTCTTCAAACAACATCAGTGCTGTGTCCTACTTTACAGGATAAATCATGGCTCAGACAGCCTACTGACATTTCAGTTCACCCTGTAACTCAAAACTATCATCTGGTGCTTGCTGCAGCCGCATACTCTTTATGCTAACATTCTTTAGTCATACGAAACAGCTGACCCGACAGGCCATGATCTGGGGTGTCACCTTGTAGAAACAAAACCCCAGGGGAGTTATGTCAAGGGAAAACCATGCTCATGCACTATTACAAAATATACAATTCATGAAACAATAGCTAACCAACGACATGTTCAAGTCATACGAGACATGTCAGGTCTGCCAAACATATCGCCTAATTCATGCTGCTCTGACAGCAAAAAATAAATGAGAAAATAAATGAAAATAACAATTAAATAAAAAGGTAAAACAGATGGTCAATTTGCCTATTTGACTCACATGTGATGAAGATGGGTGGGTAATGGGAGAAGGGGTGGGATAAGAGGGGTGTGGGACAAGAGGGAGGGGGGAGTAGACTGGAGAGTAATCAGTTACTTATTTTTAAGTACAGAGGTGAAAAAGGCATGTGAGCTGCAAGTGAGTCAAAGTAATCTACTTCAAGTCAGAGTGGGAGTTCCATCATTTTCTTGACTGAATTGCCTACAGTCACTTGCCCATTTAGCTCAGATTTTGTTTAAAAAAAAATTGTCACCCATTACTGATGCTTACTGTGTTTGACTGCTGTCACAAAGGCACATTTATGATGGATAGATGTCATCTGGCAACCGTTATTCTCCCCACAAGGCTGTATATTACTTTGTTGCTGTCAGCAATTCACTTACTTGGTTCACCATAAACAATACATGGCCTTTACCACTTGGTGACATTTACTGGAGAAAGCTGGGAAAGTTCAAGCATATCTTTCCCTTTGCCAAGTTCACTTGAGCTAGCTTTCTCATTGGATTACCCAGAAAATGTCAGAGTGGAGTTTACCATGGATACAAATACACTCCCACACACAAGCACACTCATGCACATGGAAAAGTAACATAAAGTGACCTATACTTGCACATTCCCTCTGTTACATACATGATTGAAAATCAGTTTAAAATATTTCAGAGCAAAAACAAACCACTATAAAATGGCCACAAACATAAACAACTGAGCAGAATGGACAGCCAGAGATCCACTTGGAACAGTGTGCACAATTTTACTTGCTGTGGCCTGATGACTACCGAAAAAGTTACATTTTACCTGTAGGCAATATTTGGAAATCTGCAGATAAGGCAATCTGTAATAGAGCTTGCATTCAGCTCCAATGACCCTGCTGTTTTCAAATATCAGATGCCACAGGGGAGC
This sequence comes from Conus betulinus, assembly GCA_016801955.1. Taxonomy (NCBI): domain Eukaryota; kingdom Metazoa; phylum Mollusca; class Gastropoda; order Neogastropoda; family Conidae; genus Conus; species Conus betulinus. The sequence goes on from JADBJO010003392.1 coordinate 100,969, forward strand.
ATGCCCAATACAATGTCACCCCTGAGTTAGTGACACAGTTCAGTCAGGAGAAAATGCAAAATGATGGGTATGAAATGGTGCATTTGTGATACGGAGATAACAGCCCCATCCTTATCCTGGCATGGGCTTTGAATCAAACATTTGACTCACTAGATGTATTTGCTTGACCCATAAACTGAAACAAAATGTGACTCCTTTTGCAATGGAAAAAACAAGCCTTATCTTCCCATTATTTTTGTTCCGGAACTGGTCCACTGCAGCATGATAAAAAAGATGATAAAAGACTTTGTTGCACAAAAACAGGTGGACAGACCACACAGACAACAAAACAAAACAAAAACACTGACAACAGTAAAGGATATTAAGAACACAAGGTTGAATCTAAGAAAAACAACACAACAGGGAACATTTCTAGCACAGAATTTCCAGGAGGTAGGCAAACTTTTACTCTGAAATAGACTCTGGCAACCTAAGAGGCACACACTGCTAAAATCCACAATCCTCATACTGTTCAGCTATAGAAGGGGCATTCACAAAAAAAAAGAGAGAGATGTAAAAGGTTGAAAAAAAAAAAACCCAAAGAGAGATGTAAAAGGTTGAAGGTCAATGAGACAGAGATGGAGGAAGAGGAAGACAAGTCACTTTATAAACTGACTCATGACTTAACAGAGAAAAAATGAACTTGAACATCTAATATTCTACTTTTTTTTTTCTCTTCTCAAATGCAAGAGCCATAAAGACATAAAACCATAAAAGACACATCCATGAACACACGTCTCCTACTTCCCCCACCCCCACCCCCCCCCCCCCCACCCCTGACACACACACGCAAACTTCTTATGAGAAAGGCAACTGGCATTTACCAGCAGGATTCCTCTGTAACAAATACTGAAGAACACACATGCATGTATGGATGGACCCATCAGTGCATGTGCATGCACACACACACACACACACACACACACACACACACACACACACACACACCTGTGCCAGCACATGCATGCCAGCCATGCAGCAGAAAGCAGTGGATCAGCAGATGGCAATCAATACTGCACATGAGATTATGTCATTGTCCCCTGTGTGACTCACTCACGGTTCCTTCTAAAACCATTCAACACCATGTATGCATCCTGTGTGTGTGTGTGTGTGTGTGTGTGTGTGTGTGTGTGTGTGTGTGTGTGTGTGTGTGAGAGAGAGAGAGAGAGAGAGAGAGAGAGAGAGAGAGAGGGGGGGGAGAGAGAGAGAGAGATAGAGAGAGAGAGAGAGAAAGAGAGAGAGGCAGACAGACAGAGACAGAGAGACAAAGACAGAAGGTGAGAAAGACAGGAGAGAGAGAGAGAGAGAGTGTAACAGTGTGTGTGAGTATGTGTTTGTTTCTATTTTTAACAGAGGAAGAAGAAGCAACAGAAAAGAGAAGAGAAAGGACATTTCCATTTTCTGACCAATCTACAAACATACATGAGAAAGGACATTTTCATTTTCTGACCAATCTACAAACATACATACATATAGATAGAACAAACAGACAGTCAGAGAGACAGAGTGACAGACAGACAAACAGATAGATAGATAGATATAATAATGTATGGTTATATGTATGTATATATGTATGCATGTGTGTATGTATGTGTGTATATGTATGTATATATGTACATATGTATGTATATATGTGAAAGTGAGGGTCTATTTAAGAGAGTCTCTGTACCTCTTTTGTGGTGCTCTGCCTACATTTCTACGACAGATGGCAGGTAGTAGTACACTAACCAGGAGGGAGAGGAGTAATGAAGAGGAAAGAATAAAGGAGAGGGAGCTGGTGGACGGTGGGGAGGGAGATGGGGTGTTAATACACACACAAGCAAAATCTAACCAAAGAGAAATGAAAATTGCTCTAAAAGCAGGTGTGTGTGTGTGTGCATGCATGCATGCACCTAGCTACCAACCTGCTGTAAAGGCAAGTGTGTGTATGTACATGCATGCATGCAAGTCAAGTCAAGAGCACTTTATTATCTCAAAAGAGAAATTAAGAGTGCCCAACCCTTGTGTGTTTGATTGGAGAAGTAAACTATCCAAAAATTTTTCCCCACTTTGTTTGGGTGTATTTTTGTTGCTTGTATCTTAAAGAGATAACTGCCACAATATCAGGGAGATATACTGGATCGTGTTGATACAACTGATTTTTTATTTGAAAAAAAACAGCCAAAATCGGCCATGCTGAAATGGGGACATCCGCCGATATACCGCAAACAACATGTCCCTACAGCCCTTGCAGAATCGTAACGAAAACTTGAACACATGAAATGATAACACTACATTTTCGTCAACGTTTTGTCCTCCTGAAACCACATTCACTTGCTCTTTAGTGAAGTCTGAGTCGAATCCAAAAGAATACTTGGTCAGATGTGTTTCGTCATGTCCCGGAGACATGCCCTTTTAACATCTCGCTACTGCTTTCTATTTTACCGGGTCCGATCCAACGTTTCATATTTTTCAAACTGAGGTGTGTCATTGACACAGTAAATCCACTGATTTAGCGGTTTGGTCAGCATATTTTTCAAAAACAGAACAAATTTACCGTGCACTGGGCTCATGTCCGATCGACACCACCGACCTTTTGGGGATAAAAATATACCGCACTGCTTGTTTCAGCCATCTGCAATTTGTATCCGTTCGCCGGGTCACGTGTTCTTCAACGGACACAAAACCAGGAGCAGACGATGTCAGAAAGGCGAAGAATCAGTAAACGTTTATTCACAGCCACCAATGTTTACCTCGACACAACTGACACTTAGAATCACACATGCGCAAAATATAATGAAAACCATTTCTGATTGGCCTCGTGGTGAAACGCTAACTGCCTTCAAGATATGTGCGAAAACACTGCTGAACACGAAAGTGCCAACCGTTACGTAGGCGGCTTCGTTTCCCATCACTTCATTTGAATTTCCGTCAGTTCTGCTGTTACTACTGTCCCCACCGAGGAAATGCCAGAAATCACATCTGACACTTACGTTTTACGTGTAAGAAAGTAAAAAAACCGATCACAAAGCGATACAAATTAGTTTGGTTGTTCTTATGCTTAATGACGTTGTGGACCGTGATAGAGGGGGCGTCTCAATGGTCAGTTACTTCAATATTGTAAACTCACAGTCGGTTGTGAATATTTTCCTAAAATTCTAGCATTGTGTTGTTCAAAATGTATCATTTCATGAAAGATGTTATATCATATAATGCATAAAGTTGAGTGAAAAGTAAGAGTTTGATATAAGTTAACTGCTATTACTGCTAGAATGACTGATCAAGTCTAAAAATACAGTTTTTATTTGAAATCAGATTCAAGGCGTTCTGTGTTGTTATCATTATCATTATCTTTTTTAAATATCTCATTCAACTGAAACTCCTGGAGTAATTTTCAGTCCATCCATAAGCCACTCCCACCCCCACCCCCACCACAGAAACACACACACACACACACACACACACACACACACACACACACACACACACACACACATCATAATTTAATGTCCCGTCACACAAATTGGTGATTGAAGACATTTTGAAATGACCTTTTTTTTTTTTATTGAGATGTCATCATGAGAGAGAGAGAGAGAGAGAGAGAGAGAGAGAGAGAGAGAGAGAGAGAGATCACATAGTGTAATAAAAAAAATGGACAGAATCCACAAAGGGAGATGGAAAGAGACAAAGGGAGATGGAAAGAGAATTAAATGTTATAAGGAGAAAGCAGAAAAGAAACAAAAGTGTAATAAAAGAAATGGAAAGAATCCGCAAAGGGGGATGGGAAGAGAATTAAATGTTATAAGGAGAAAGCAGAAACGAAACAAAAATATGGCCTAACTGGATGATTTGTAGCGCTTAAAGATAAAAAAAAAAAAAATAATGATTTATTATGCTGAATGATATATTTGACTACATATATGTACATTACACGATACAGTTCCCATGAGGCTGTCTTTTCCAATTTGCTTTGTAAACCTTGTAAAACTTTTGTGTCAGTGCCAGTCAGACTGTAGCATTGTGCAAAGCTTTCTTGATTGTTTATGAACTGATCTGTTTAAAATTCAATATCAAGTTGTTTCAATGAGCACTTAGGTTGTCCGCAAACATGTGGACTGCAGTGGCATATCACCAAAGCACCTGTATAAGGGGTTCTCCCTTCTATTTTTCATATTTGATCGACTTAAAAATGAATAACTAAGTATGGTTTGACCATCCTGTTTGCTTTTGAAACTGATCTTATTCATGTTTTATTGCATTTATACTCGCTGTTGTAAAAAAAAAAATTATCCACTATTCTTTTTAGGTCCATACAGGAAAGTGTTACAACTGACCCTTGTCCATTGTTTCAAGAATTAAATGAACAAAAGATACACTGACTATTTGTGCATGCTTGCTTTTTCTTTAAAAATGAGCAGGCTGACTTGTTTTATGTTCCTTAGCAGCTGTAGTGGATGTTTTCATAATACACCATAATGTACAAACAGGAGCTGGTGTCAGATGTGATGACGGACATGAAAACTCTACCTCATTCTTCACTTACAAACCAACAGAACTGCTGACTTTTAACATCATCTTAGTAGTATCATCCAGTGTCCAGAAAGCCGCAGTTTCACAACCCTTGGTCTAGCATTGCTGCTGCACCGTTACAGACATTTTTCATGTCCAGCAACACAACTGATTTATCTGGGTGATCTGATACTTTTCATGTCATCAGAAAAAGAATATATACAAGTTATCTTTTTCATTCTATTTTCATGCATGTGAAAGATGTAACTTTCAAGAATTACAGAAATTTTTTATATATATATATATATTCCCCCCTCCACACACACACACACACATTATATATATATATATATATATATATATATATATATATATATATTGATGGAATTGGAAATGAAACTTTTTTTTTTAGTTCTATTTGTTTTGAATTTTGGAATTTGGAATCTTCATCCAGATGGTAGAACATTATACTTTTTGAAAGAACATGAGAACTGTAGGCAGCAAAGTTCACAGCTTTTTGTGTGTTACAACATCATGATTCATACAATTTATTTAGCTGTTGTTTTTGTTTTTTGTTTTTTTTCCAATAATCTTTCCACAGGTACTCACCACTCTGTTTAAAATGTTTTTGTTTTTCACGCTAAGATTTCCAAACCAGCATAAAAAGCCAAAGGACGGCACTGATTCTGCAAAACAACGGTAAAACATTTCTAAGATGTCCTTTTCAGTGGCAGAAGACTGAAGTTTCTGTAAACAGTATATTCTACATTGGCATGTTTTGTTGATAAATTGAGTGTTTGCATTAAAATTCAGCTTATCATCTAAAATACTACCTAGATATCTATTTTCACTTACTTACACCTTCCACTTTGGTGTTTTCGATATACAAGTGAGGGACAGGAGCTCGGTTCCTTCGAAAATCAATTGCCATCTCCTTCGTCTTACTAACATTCAATTCTAGACAGTTCTCTTTGCAACATGTACAAAAACATTCCACCTCTTGAAAATAAATGGTATCTGAATTTGACAGGTCTTCTAAAACAGAACCACATGAGAACTTTATGACAGGAGTGACAGAAGAACCAGCACAATCATTTGTATAAAAAGTAAGAGTACAGTGGAGAGAATGGTGCCTTGAGGTGCACCAGTAAACGTGGTTCTTGCTGATGAATACTTTCCCTCAAAGAGTAGGCACTGTAACCTGTTGACTAAAAAGTCCACAATCCATAAAATCAATTTTGAGTTGACCTGTCAAGTTTTGAGTTTTCTTTGCCATAATGTGTGGTTGAATAGTATTAAAAGTTGACGAGAAATCAATAAACAGGATGCCAACAAAAGAATCTTTGCTTTCAAGATGTATGTATGCATGGTTTAAAAGAGTGATTATTGCATCATCTGTACTTCTGTTCTGTTCCTATGCAAATTGGTATGGATCTCAAAGCTGTTTGCTAAAGGAAAAAGAATCTGAAGGACAAGGCGTTCAAAAGATTTCATTACAAGAGATGTCAATGCAACAAGTCTATAGTCATTCAAAATGCTAGAATTTCTTGGTTTTGGTACAGGACAATTTGTTGATTTTTCCAGACAGAGGGCACAACTCCACAATTTAAAGACCATGAGAACAACTTACAGAAAACATATGACAACTGTTCTGAACATGATCTTAAAAGATTTCCATAAATATTGTCTGCGCCTGCAGCATTACTTATTTCTATCATTTTGAACAAATCTCGAACAGCAGAATCATCAATGTAAAGCTCCATCATCATTATCATAGCTGTTTGAAAATTTCGACATAACAGTTTCAAATTTTCACCAACATGTTTCATTTCAAAACAGCAATAAAAATCATACAGTTTGTCAACAAAATCACAACATTCCGCTTCTGATAGATTACATCCACTTTATGATTTATTCTGTCCAGTGAGAGTTTTTCAGGCCATCCTATGCATTTCGCATGTTTCCGACTCAAACTGCTTTTCTACTTTTTCTCTGTATGCCATCTCTGCCTCTATTTCATGTCTTAATTTTCTTTGAATGGTTGTTTTCTTGGCAAAATTATCTTTTGATTAAAATGTGATTTTTTTTTCATGAAGTATTTTCTTTAAAGATTTAAAAACCCAAGGGTTATTATTCAGAAAAATGTTAACTGTTTTCTTTAGTATCAACATGTTTACACAAAAGGTTACATAATCAGAGAACATCAGCAGCTTCATCCACATCAACACAAGAATAAAAAAAACACGTCCCAGTCTGTACTCATAGCAAGCTCACAGTTGTTCTGTGCCATCAGGGGACCAAATTTTTACAGTTTTCTGCACAACAGGTTGGGTTTGATTAAAGATCGGTACCAGTAGATCAAGTGTACAGTGTTGTGATCAGATTCACCAATTTCAGGAAGGGCCATTACCATAACACAAATCAAGCTTCTTGTTGAGACTGGTTGGACATGAGACATACTGTTTCAAAGAGGGTAAAACAGACTGGAGATCACACTGATAAATCACCAAGGACAAAATTTGGAGCATTGGGGGATAACAATTCCAATTCTCACACAATGCCAGAGATATCATTTGGATGAAGGGGGAGTGTAGATGACAGTGACAAACACTCTCCCAAATTCATGGAGCAGGTAACAGGGTCGAAGTGACACAGCGATCAGGTCAATGTCAGGAATGCTCAGTCTCTTTTTTACCCTTACATTCGCTCTATCACAAAAGCGCTCATTGTCATATGGGCACACGCCACCTCCTCTTGTTTTTATCAGTCAAAAAAGTTTGTCACTGCCGGTTCTAAAAGGTGTTTCAAATCCTCAATTTAAACACTGTCATCAGAAATCTTATCATACAGTCATGTTTCAGACAAACATAATAAACATGCATCATGATATTCTCTCATTAACCGCACATTTGCACACAATTCATCAAAATTTAAAAACTGGGGGGTTTTGGTCAGACAGATCGCACATGACAGTATGACAGAAGGAAGAAGGGGACTAGTTTTGTTCTTGCGTAATCGTCCATGTGCTCCACCTCTCTTCCCTTGCCTCTTTGTCCATGTTCTTTCACACTTGTCACGTTGATCCCTTGCTGCTAGCCTGCTGTAAAGGCAGTGTGTGTGTGTGTGTGTGTGTGTGTGTGTGGTGGGTGTGTGTGTGTGTGCGCGCATGCATGGATGAACCTTGCTGCCAGCCTGCTGTAAAGGCAGGTGTGTGTGTGTGTGTGCATGCATGGATGCACCTTGCTGCCAGCCTGCTGTAAAGGCAGGTGTGTGTGTGCATGCATGGATGCACTTGCTGCCAGCCTGCTGTAAAGGCAGGTGTGTGTGTGTGTGTGTGTGCATGCATGGATGCACCTTGCTGCCAGACTGCTGTAAAGGCAGGTGTGTGTGTGCATGCATGCATGTACCTTGCTGCCAGCCTGCTGTAAAGGCAGGTGTGTGTGTGCATGCATGCATGCACCTTGCTGCCAGCCTGCTGGAGTCAGAGTTCCAGCACCAGGGGATCAAGGTGGTTTGTGGGGGTGAAGCGGGGGCAGTTCTGCTTTAGACTGAGAACAGTTCTAATCCCATGATCTTTCACTTGACTTATGTAGGGCTTAAACAGACAACATATTTACCTTACATATCTCTGCTGACGTCCATATCACATCTTTTAAAATGACCCTCCACAACCCCACATTTGTAAAATCAATCCCAGTGGAAGAGAAGGCTGGGAGCAGAGAGTGGTGCTGACCCAATCCACTAGCTCCAAAGGCACCAGCAGACAATCCTCTTCAGACTGAGGACTGGCCACTGCAGACTGCTGAACCACCTTAACTGCCTGAAGACTACCTACACTACCAGTGTCCATGCGGCACTGGACCCCAGACCCCTGAACATGTCCTCCTGCGCTATCCTACTCACACAGCTCTACGACACAAAACCTGGCCGGGGGAAGCAGAGTTACAGGCGCAGCTTTGGGGAGCCCGTTCTGACCTGGAGAAGACCGCGGGCTTCATCATCACGGCCGGGTTACAAGTCTGATGCATCCAGCTTAAATCGAACGCAGAAGAAGAAGTAAAAACAATGTGAACTTTCCGGATTTTTTTTCTTCTATACTAAAATCATGAGTTTGGGGAATAATTTCTTGATACAGGAAATTCCATAAAAGTTTCGAAGGGATTGCAAGTTTACATACATGCATGTGCACATGTGTGTGCACGCACACGCGCGCACACACACACACACACACACACACACACACACACACACACACACACACACACACACAAGCAATGGAACACACATGCTCTCAAAGACACACACACACACACACACACACACACACACACACACACACACTTTTGATAAAATTATCTGTGCATTTTTCTGTAACATGTTCGTTTCCACACACTGGCACTTTTTTTTTATTCTTGCACACACACACACACGCATGCACGCACGCACACACACGCACACACACACACACACACAACACACACACTGAGTACATACTTATATAAACACAATAATACACACATATCTACACACACTGTCCATCATCATGATAGAAAACATAACATATTGTCAGGGTAAATAATCAGACAAACTGATGTGCAAGCACATTCTGTACCCTGCAACCTATTGTTTTGAATCACTTTTAGTGGAAATAAGTCTAACTGAAGAAAACCACATTCAACACTCATTCACAAACACTTCACACACACACACACACTACACACACACACACACACACACACATGCATGCATGCATGCATACAAGTGCACTCACACAGACAGAGACCCAGACCCAGACACACACACTGAAATACATGCACAGCAGAGAATCAGAGTGCACCAGCCTACGATGAAACCTCTTGAGCTACAAATGGAAACTGGATCAATATGGCGAGCAATTGGGGGTACCAAGCACTGGCTTAGTTCAGGAATGTCAAATAATGATTTTCTGCCACTTCTGAAACACAGGCTCTTACACTGTGTCTGCAAGAGAAATGCAGGCCCAGACTACAACCACCCTGAAAGCCTTATGGATTTGCAGAATCAGCCATCTTCCCACTGCATCCACTTTTCTTGAGGAAAAAAAAAAGCTTTAGCTTTACTTTTCTTGAAGCAAAAATGCTGCTCAATAATTTCTCTCTCCTTGGTTTCAGAATATGCTAAATGAGATGATTTCTCCCCAGTTCATTATTTGATAAGAAGTGACCGATTTCAAATTTCAACATAAAATATCAATCCACCCTGCTCCCATCCCATAGTACAGATTGTGTGTCGCAACATGAGGGGAAACAAGAGGTTTTTCTTTCTTTGCTAAATCAGAAATTTGCCTTACAATGTTTTTTTTTCAACATCTGCCAAACAAGCAAGCAATCGCATCAACTCAACAGAAAAGCAATGAGATCTCAGAGTCTGACAAAACAGATTGCAGATTTCATTGACTTGAGTGGTTTGTGCAGGATGACTGGGGATGGAGTTTGCATTTAAGTGAGCATGCACAAAGGCAGAATGCACGCATGCATGTGAGACGACAGTGGGAACCATGACAGTAAGAACCATGACAGTGAGAAGACAGTGAAAACCAAGACGGTGAGAACCAAGACAGTAACAACCATGACAATGAGAACCATAACTGTGAGAACCAAGACAAGTAAAACCATTAACAGTGAGAACCAAGACAGTGAGAACCAAGGCAGTCAGAAGACTTTGAGAACGAAGAGAGTGAGAACCAAGACAGTGAGAAGACGGTGAGAACCAAGACTGTGATAACTATGACAGTTAGAACCAAGACAGTGAGAACCATGACAGTGAGAACCAAGAGAGTGAGAACCATGACAGTGAGAAGACAGTGAGAACCAAGACAGTGATAACTATGACAGTTAGAACCAAGACAGTGAGAAACACGACAGTGAGAAGACAGTGAGAACCAAGAGAGTGAGAACCAAGACAGTGAGAAGACAGTGAGAACCAAGACAGTGATAACCATGACAGTTAGAACCAAGACAGTGAGAAGACAGTGAGAACCAAGACAGTGAGAACCAAGACAGTGAGATGACAGTGAGAACCAAGACAGTGAAAAGCAGTAAGAACCAAGACTGGGAAGACAGTGAGAACAAAGACAGTGAGAAGACAGTGAGAATCAAGACAGTGACAGCCAAGACAGTGAGCATCAAGACAATCAGAACCAAGACAGTGAGAACCAAGACAATGAAAAAGTGAGAGACAGCGAGACCAAGACAGTGAGAACCAAGACAGTGAGAAAGACAGTGAGAACTGAGACAGTGAGAGCCAAGACAGTGAGCACCAAGACAATCAGAATCAAGACTGTGAGAAGACAGTGAGAATCAAGACAGTGAGAACCCAGACAGTGAGAGAAGACAGTAAGAACCAAAGACCGTGAGTGAGTGAGGTTGACCAAACTTCAGAGTGTGTACTCACCTACAACACAAGGCAGCCACTACACAAAACACCCAGTCCTATTTCTCAGTGTTTCCTGTAAGAGAATTTAGAAAGGGTGGAAGGAGCTAGGGGAGGGGGGGGGGGGGGGGGCATGAAGGGGTGTGTGTGTGTGAAGAAGTGGCAGAGGGCAACAAGGGAGAGCAGAAGGAGGTGGGGGAGGGGGCTGTGAGGGGGAGGGGAGGTGCATCTGAGCAAACAGATTCAATGCCTCATTTTTCTCCTTTTGAACGTCATCCTGCTGGCAATACCTAGGAGTACAGTGGGCCCTTTGAATATCAACATCAGAATATCTGTACCACCCCTCTCTCCCCTTCACAGGAATGAGGGAGGGGGGGGGGGTGGTGTCTTCATCGTCTAGGACATTCATATACTAAACCTGAAAGATGTTTGAAAAGAAGAAAAAATGAGCATCTCCTGTTGCTGGGAATCTTGCTTTCAAGGACTGAGTAGGGAACAAAGCCGTATATGAGGAGGAGGGAGAGAGAGAGAGAGGAGAAAGGGAAGAGGGATAGGGAGAGGAAGGGATGGGGTGGAGAGGGGTGGGGGAAGGCAGAGAGGGGGGGGGGGGGGGAATGGAGGAAGGTCTTTGCTGGGAAGTTTCACTGTACTGTTACAGACATGTTAGGAAGGAATCCCATCCATGAATACTATCAGGAAGGGAAAGTATCCTTTGAATGATTTGTTTCCATGTTGATCAGCAAGATGAAACTGTGGAGTTTTTAGGAGATCAATCACATGAATATAAGGCAGACTGAAAATGATAAAGACGGAAAGAAAGGGGATGAGGGAAACAGGGAGGGGAAAGGGGGGAGGGGGGGGGGGGGGGTCAACAGTCAGACCTAATTGAACTGTCAGGCCATTAGAGAGAGACAGACAGACAGACTCCTCAGAGAGAGAGAGAGAGAGAGAGAGAGACAGAGGCAGAGAGAAAGAGGGGGAGAGAGCAGCTTGCTTGTCAATGAACAGATGAACAGGTCACTGTCAGAATTATGCAGTTTGCTCCTGATGTGTACTACCTACTTAAGTGACATTTTCTATTACCTCACTTTCACAATTCTCAAGCTATGGGGAATGGTCAACCTTTCAAAGAAGCTTCTGACAGTTTCTGTCTGCAACCTGCTACCTGTTCCACTCACTGCTACCACTGACAGCCCAGCTGACTGCAAAGGGCCATGTCAGGGCTGTTACCTTCTCACAGTTTTTTTTTGTCTGCAACCTGCTACCTATTCCACTCACTGCTACTGTTGACAGCCCGGTCACGACAGCCCAGCTGACCGCAAAGGGCCTTATCAGGGCTGTCATCTTGTTACAGTCACTCTCTCCAATGTTAAAAAAAAAATCACATACACATAAGTCATTTAAAACAGATTTTTCTAGAACCCGCTGAAACCGCTTTACGTTCAGACAGTCCCACGTTATTAAGTAACATCTGTATGCCAAGCCAACAACCAAGCACAAAGGGGTTAAGAATTACTTCAGAGAGGAGCGTAAACACCAACAAGAACACTATTGAGTATTTTAACAGACCCAAGTAAAATAAAAATTTTTTTTCGATGACTAGTAGCGGACAGCTGCTCCTTCCATAACTAGTAAGAGAGAGGGTGGAGGAGAAATTTTAACATAACTTTAATAGAGAAAATATTCCAAGTCCTTCCCCTAGAGGACACACTGACCCACTCCCAACTCTCATAATAAAATTCACTTGCTATCATTTGTATATCAAAATCAGTCAATCAGTAAATCAGCGGAGACAAATACACTTTGTCCAACATTCAAAGTCTGAAAGGCATAGATCACAAAGGAGCTGGAGTATTAAAAACGTGAGCAAAAGTTTTCTTCAGATCTGAGTGCCCAAGTGTGTGTGTGCTGATGAAACAACTCATCAAAATTACAAGAAAAAAACTTCAGTAACACAAAAAAGCAAAAAGCAATGAATAAAATCAAAAAATAAAGACACACTGCATTTAAATAATTCTAGCCATGAATAATTTAAAAACATTTTACATCACAGTTCGGCTGGTCATATCTTCGGCTGGGGGGGAAAAAAGAAAGAGCTTGAGGTTTACACACACACACACACACACACACACACACACAAAGACGGAGAGAGAGATAGACAGACAGACAGACAGATGGAAACACAATGAGAGAGAGACAGAAATAGAGACAGACAGAGAAAGAGAGAGACAGACAGACAGAGAGAGAGAGAGAGACAGAGACAGAGAGAGAGAGAGAGAGAGACAGAGTGAGACAGAGACAGAGAGTTCCAAAGGCTGTGAACTGCAACTGCATAGCCATTTGGGCTTCTTCTTGGTGCTGGATCAATGCTAAATCTCCAAACATACTCTATTTACATGCAGTTCCTCAACTTATATATTATTATTATATTGGATATTTATATTAACTTTTCACAACAGATGTTTCAAGTTATCATCAAATGAAATTAAAAAAAAAAAAAAACTTTCAGAGCTTTATATTGACTACCAATCTGAATTTATAATAGTTAAAGGAGGAGGAAAACGTGAAACGCACAGTTTGTCTGAAAACAAACAAAACAAAAATGTATCTTATTTCCCATCAAACGGCACAGGTGGCAGCCATGGGTGGGAGGGGGGAGGAGGGGGGGGGGGGGGGGGGGGGGGGGGGGGGTCTGCTGATGCTTATCTAGAAATCTACGCATACTCCAGTAGATCCAAGTCCCTAACCCAGTGAAAAACTGACAGTGTGAAAAGCTCAAACCACCAGCACAGCCAAAGTACAATGCATTCATCAATATTCACAGTCACCAGCACAACAAACGTGGTTTTCCAATACATGAAAGGAGCACGTGTCTTTTCGCTATGAAAATTCAGTGGTTACTACTTTTGAACAGGTACAGAGAGAGAGAGAGAGAGAGAGAGAGAGAGATTCATACATATATAGACACACAGAGGGAGAGAGAAGGTGAAAGAGCAAGAGAGAGATAGGGTGGGGGAGAATATATGATGACATATAAGGTAAGGTAAGGTAATGTTACTTATAGTCCAGCCAACCACAAAGGGCCATATCAGGGCTGTCACCACATCGAAGTCAACCAACAAGTCATTCATTCACACAACCTTTTAAAGTACAACTTCTAATATGACAGATAAAGACATGGTTAAATATAAATATAAAATTGGAGAATGTTTTTTGTGTCTGGCCTAGAAGAAGAGGATGGGGTAGCATAATGTGCAGGCAAACGATCAAAGAAAATTTAAACTTCATTTTGAAAAATACTCTTTGGTGTGTTTGCTTTGAAGCATCGCTATGCCCATCACCCTAAGAAACTCTGCTTTTGACAAAATTATACTCTATAAGCAGCAAACTATCGCTAAAATCCATGTTCTGGTGGGACTTCTCTTTTTGTATCAGTATATCATGCATAATATAAAAAGAAACAATAGTGTAACTCCTACTCATCCTACATTTCATATCATCATTATATTCTTGGCAAAACAAGATCAAACTATGTCACAAACTGACATATTCCTCCAATCAACACTGAACTTACATGTTAATCAAAAGAGTTACACTCTCCTCTGTGAGACAGATTTCTCCAAGCCAGGCAGCCCCCATTGTGCATCAAACACACCAGCTCTAGCGACTGCTGCTTTCAATTCAAACTCACAATCCCACTTTGCTGACACAATCTCCAAACCTTTCTAACCCCTCCAGACCCGCAGTTTCAGTGGAGAGCACCGAATTCACCTCATTTCATATCATTAACATAGAGTTGTTAATGAGAGATCATTATTACCTGCATAAGATGTTATAATGTATACCTGCTGTGTGGGGAGGGGCAGGGGGAGGGGGGGGGGGGGAGCGGGGTCTGCGGCTGTCTGCCACAAGACACAACAGCTGGTCCACTCCGAGCTGTTGTGAGGGGACAGACAGCAAGATGGAGACAGTGCCGACACCTACCTGTTTGATGATGGCTGTCTGGGCCAGCTTGGCCGGGTCTGGCTTGGTCTCTCCATTCAGCGTGTCGGGGCTGGTGCCGTCATTGGAGTCCGTGTCCATGGCGGTGCACAGAGCCAGCAAGCACGACTGCAGGCGACAGGGTTAGGTCGGGTGCAGCCCAGGCATCAACTTGAGGCTGCCTGGTCACAAGAACATAAAAGACCCGGCTGCTAATAACATCGCTTCTCATTGATCAGGGCTGAGGAAGGGGGGGGGTGTGTCTGGGGTGTCTGTGTGAAAGGTCTTTGACAGAACAGACGACCGCCTGTTGGTGTTTCGGTCTGGCAGCGGGGTAGCCCAGTTTGGCTCTCAGATTTTCCGATTGTTATCGCACCAAAACAAAGTTTTCCGGGCCCTATTGATTTTTCACAGTGACTGGAGTGAATATTTTATAGAAGCGCATTATTATAATGGAGGGCAGCGGGCGGCACTGTGGGTGAGGTTGGCTGAGGAGTCGAGGGGGGAGTGGCTGCCGGGGAGAGGAAGGGGGGAGGGGGGGGGGGGGGGGGGGGGCATGCCAGCAGTGTCGCCTAGCAGCCAGCACGCGCCCTGCACTCACGCCTTCCTCCCGGCCAGCGCACAGCAGCTGCTGCCACAGCCATCTGAAAGATAGGCCAGCACACTCCATCGTCGCCTGACCCTCCCACCCCCACCCCCACCCTCCCCCTCCACTCCCCAGCCCCTTCCCTCCCGTCCACTCATACGCACACCTCCCCCACATACATCACCATACATTTGAGAACACGATATTCCCCCATATTGACAACCACCTTTTCTCTTCCGTTAATCTTGACTGTCAACTGGTCCACGGTATGCTCCGATAGTTGAAAGAAGTAAAAAAAAAAAAAAAAAAAAAAGAAAAAAAAAAAAAAAAAAAAAAAAAAAAAAAAAAAAGACAGAAAGAAACTGGGCGCTGCATGCCTCTACACGGGTCTGTGGCGGGGACTTGTGGAGCATCGGTGAGAGATCGATGGACGAACAAACTGGAGCTGAAGCAGTGAGGACGTCTGCCGTCCACCCGCTGGAAGCATGTTGGGGGTGCAGCCAGTGGCTGGGGATGGGGAGACATGCCGCTTTCAGCACTCTGTTCTGCTGCCCGTCACATTGCAGGGTGTCTGTCGTCGCCATCGCCGTTCTTGATGATTTGTCACCTCTAAGAACGCACAATACATTGTGCTCTGTGTGTGTGTGTGTGTGTGTGTGTGTGTGTGTGTGTGCACGCGCGCGCGTGTGTGCGTGTGTGCGTGTGTGTGTATACAGGCATAATTCTTTGACATACATGCGTGTACATAACTTTTTCCACAGTTCTTTCAGATCATAAACTGGACACAGAGAGAGAGAGAGAGAGAGAGAGAGAGAGAGAGAGAGAGAGAGAGAGAGCAGGCGCGTATCGCGTGAGATCAAATTTTGCGAGTATCGTTGAAAGTATGCACGTCTGTGTAATCAAATTTTGCCTATTGTTTAGACTACTAAGAGAGAGAGAGAGAGAGAGAGAGAAGAGAGAGAGAGAGAGAGAGAGAGAGAGAGAGAGAGAGAGAGAGAGAAAACAGGCGCATAATCTGGAAGTATGCACGCCTGTTTATTATCTGTTTATTAAATATTGCCTATTGTTTAGACTAGAGAGAGAGAGAGGGGGGGGGGGTGCAGACGCATAATCCTGAAAGTATACAAGCCTGTGTGTAATCGAAATTTGCCTATTGTTCAGACTATTAAATGAGAGAGAGAGAGAGAGAGAGAGAGAGAGAGAGAGAGAGAGAGAGAGAGAGAGGGGGTGCAGGCGCATAATCCTGAAAGTATACAAGCCTGTGTGTAATCGAGTTTTGCCTATTGTTCAGACTATTAAATGAGAGAGAGAGAGAGAGAGAGAGAGAGAGAGAGAGAGAAAGGGGGCGGGGGATGCAGGCGCGTAATCCTGAAGCCCTGTCTGTAATCAAATTTTGCCTACAGTTCAGACTATTAAATGAGAGAGAGAGAGAGAGAGAGAGAGAGAGAGAGAGAGAGCTTTTATGTGTACATCTGCCACTGATCAGTACATCCTACCTCTGAGTTCGATTTTTTTTTTTTTTTTTTTTAATCCTTTTTCCTGTCTCAATTTGATTATTCGTAAAGCGTTTAAGATAACACGTCTTTACTCATGAACATTCCTGTCGTTGACGCAACCACTCATAAGACATGGTAGGAAGCCGAGAAAGCAGCCCCCGGAGCTCTCGCATTTCGACAAAGTGATCATTAGAATGTCGTGAAATCAAGCACGCCGTGACGGCATCAGCATCAGTTCTTGGTGGCCCCCACCCCCACCCCCACTCCTAGCACAGACACAGGCAAAAACTAGCCATCGAGCGGTCTACCAGAAGATCAGCCCCTTCCCCCCAGATTCTATTTCAGGAAGCGCGCGGCTGCCGGCATCAATGCAGCCAGTCAGTCAGCCAGTCACACAGTGCCGTCGGCACACTCACAGGCTGGGCCCCGGAATCAGGGGTACCGAAGGAGGGAGCAAGAGGGGGGGGGGGAGGGGAGGAGAAAATCGATAACCTACCAGGGTTGCCAAGGCAACGGACTGTTTCAACAGCCATGGGAAGGTCCATGTCTGGGCAAATAGGAAACGGAATGGAATATATTATAGCGCTGGCAGACTCTTTCCCCTCGTGATCTATTCCGACATGTGATATCCACGGCAAGTGTGTGTGTGTGTGTGTGTGTGTGTGTGTGTGTGCACGCATACTGAAGGTTCTCAATATAAAACCTCGTACTTTTACATCGACTCAATTAATACACTGATGCATTTTCCCCCTTGCATGTGAGTTGTGACACTGAAATTCCTGTCCATAGGCCTCTGTGGTATAATGGTGAAGACATGTAAACGAAATGAAAGGATCATGCGGCAAATTATAAAATACGCTCTGGGAACTGAATATAGTCGTGATTTTCTGGAGCAAGCTACCATCACGGTAAAAGTGACCCTGTGTGTTCATTGATTGGCTGTGTACACCTGAACAATGCCACTGTAACTGCAAAATCAGATTGCTCAGCTGGCAGCCCAAGCGCAAAGGATTCTGACAATATTTCTGGGTGGCAATCAGGTTAACACCAGGCTTTTGAGACACTCCCGTCCCCACCTCTTCCCCCTAGCCCTTCCTTTCTGTCTCTTCCCCCTCCTCCCCCAACTTTCTTGAGGCCAAGGTTTTCAATATTTCATGAGCACAGCGCTGAGTGCCAATGGGTTCGTGGTTCTCAGATCAGCACCTGCACATCTATTTTAATTAAAAGTCACAGTACCTGTCTAAAGTGTCAAACACTGAAAACTGCAGTTGTCCTGTGGTTGCTTTACGCTCTTGAAAGAAGGGAACTTTTTCTTTGTTCCCAACTCTGCGGCTCACTATTGGTGAGATTTCTGCATATGTGATTATCTGTAATCTCTCCATGAAGGCAGCCAGGGATGTCTGAATAGGACATCAGTGTGCCTGTGTCCTTTCATCGTTGTCATCCATCCCACTAGCATGTGATGGTCTGCTCTTCTCCCAATGACGGGATGGAATTCAGCATGCACACATCTTTTGACCAATGCCTTCAGACATACGATCTTGGTGTGGAATGGAATTCAGCATGTGTGACGAGATGGTATGGGTGGTAGGTGGGTCCTCTAGGGGAAGGACTTAGAATAATTTCTCGATGAGAATTATCTTAACATTTCACCTACACCCTCTCTCTTACTAGTGGTGGAAGGAGCAACTTTCCGGTACTAGTCATGAAAGAAGTTTTTATTTGTTCCGGGTATTGATGAAATACTGAGGAATGGCTCTGAGATAATTTTCCTTAGGCTGTACTCTTAATTAAAAGTATTTATAGCTCCCTTTTCCTCTTTCTTTCAGAGGGGGTGTGAGACTCAGCCAGCAAAGTTTTCTCTATGGTAGAGTTTCTGTTATAACTATAACTCTCCACTTTTGTTTAAAGGGCTAAGTTAAGCTTACAAAAGGGTAGGAGACAGTAATACAATGTTACACAGTTGTAATCAAACAACTCTTCCATGTTTCTTATGAATTAAATCACACTGACTTGGGACGACACTTAGTCCAAGTACACACGTGGTGTAGACTTAAAGTCATACTCTACAAATCATTCCAATAATCACCAGATTTATAAATCAGGTAGCAGTTTTTTTTTTACCTAGCCCAGGCATACTGTTTTCCTGATCAAAGTTAATCATTTAATTATCTTAACAGACAGAGCTGCATACTGGCAAAAGTCAGGGTGCACACAAAGAATAGTGGCCAGATTGTTAACAAAGAATTATAACCACTGGGAGAGAGCTTTTGCCCTATGATGGCAAGCAAACTACTACTACAGTGACTACACAGAATAATCATTCATCAGTTTGATAAATGTTGCTAAGCATTTGTACAAAGTTACAATGTTAACACACACACAACATACATAAAATCAATACATAGATTCAAAAATGTATAGCAGAGTTCCAACTCACTTTCCTGGGAATGAACAGTGAATGACTTGAGATTAAAGAATTTACCAAGAATTGACTAGGCGTTCCCTGTCCCTTTGTCTTCCTCTGCTCTTGACTACAGGCAGTCCTGAGGGGTCAGTGAAGTTTGCCTCTGCGTGTGTTGGTATATGAATTTCTCACTTACCGAATCAAATTTTGACCTGTCAAATTTTGACCTGTCATTCACCCATCAGGGGTGAGAGGGGAGGGATTTACACTAGTCACCAATCGGCTCGGGAATTGTTTGAACCTACTCGGCACGGGGGATGCATCATGCATCAGGTGTCCGTGAGCACCAGTTAATTTATGCGTCCGCATAGGCGTCCCGAGCACGTGTAGGTGTCTGCGAGCACGCCGATCGGGGATCGGGGATCGCGGGGTGATGGCCTTTGTGTGTCAATTAAGGCTCAGGTGGAGGGGGGGGGGGGGGGGGGGGGGGGGAAGCGCGGCAACATGCCTTTGTGTCGCGGGGGGGGGGGGGGTGGGGGGTGAGACGGGCTATTGTTAGAACGCACATCCCACACTGCATTGTATCGCACAGCATGGGGAGGGAGGGTTGAGAGGGGGGAAGGGAGGTAGGCGGATAAGAACGAAAGGCGTCACGCGTTTACCGTGACGCAATTTTTCTTGTAGCAGATAGTCGAAGCCGTGCGACGCCCACCGTTCTAAGAGGGGGAAGGAGGAAAGGGGGGGGGGGGGGGGGGGTTGAGGGGAGAGTGGGCATAGATTTTAAATCTATTCTTTGGTTTGGTGTTTTAGTGGGACCCATCTGATGTTTTTGTCAAGCGTCGCGTCACAGCATGCACACATCTTTTGACCAATGCCTTCAGACATGGAGTCTTGTTCAAAGCCTCAAATGAAAGACTAGAAGCCTCAAATGAAAGACTAGAAGCAGACTGGAGCCCTAAACAGACTAAGGAGAGATAATCCTTTCCACCTGGGTTTCAGGCAGGAATGGATCTCCACACCATGGAACAAGAGTACAATGCTTTACCCACTAGGCCACCCAGTCCTTCAAACAAACAAAAGTGACCAGCCCATGTGGCGAAGTGGTTAGCATCATAGTCTCCAAGCTGGGAGCCTGTGGATTTGATTCCCATCAGAGCCATTTGTTTGAGGGATTTTTCTGACCCTGGGAAGACTGGGACGACACAGCCCAGTTTCATTCATTTAATGGATGTGTGTCTGAGAATGCTACTCACATTTCCTGACCAACACTGCAGGCGTCTATATACTCGGGCTGGTTGTTAAAGTATGCTTAGAGTAAAGCCCTGTCAGTCTCAGACCAGAATGAAGTCCGTATCATGATGTTCATCATCCCCACAATCCTTGATCAGCACTAAAAAGAAAAAAGTCTCAAATCCTGTGGCTCTCCATACCATACTGACCTTAGTTTCAATCGCCTCTCCACTTCTACAGCCTTAGTTTGATTCTATTGGGGTCACTGGTGTTGGCAAATTCATTGTGGAAAATTGGAGGATGGACATTTTGGTGCTCTATGGAGAGAGGGCTCACTTACATCGGTTCCACAACTGTGCAGTTTTTGTTGTCAGTCGTGGGCCTAGTAGGTGATGTCCTGCATTTGTGGATCAGAACACGCATCACTGAACACAAAGTGACTTGGCAGCAGTGCAGTGTCTTCTGTGGATTCCCTCATGATGACTTGACACTGACTGGTCCATGTGGATTACTGGCGCAGGGACTGTGGCAGGACAGGACAGGCTGTGGCTGTGGGTGGTCAGAATGAGTGGCACGAGCGCAGAGCAACTGGGGTAGCACAGAAGATAGAGCAGCCACAAAAAAGTGTGAAACATCTTGGCAGCTACCTTTTTTTTTTTTTTATAATAATACAAACAAACTTGGTAACCAATGGAACTGGCAATGACGCATCACCTCCACCAGACAGTTTCAACTGAATGCACTTTGACAAGCATTTGGCAGAGCTGCCTATTTCAAGTGTATGTCACCAGGAGAAATTCTGAGCCCTATTCAAATATGGATTGGATTCTGTGACAGAGAGAGAGAGAGAGAGGGGGGGGGAGGTAGATGACAGAAAAGGGGGGGGGGGGGGTAGGGGGGGGCATTGGGGACAATATGGGAAATTCAAAAGAAATATCCTTTTTAATACCTACTGAGTCAAAATGCCAAGCTGGTAAGCAAGCTCTCTCTCTTGTCTTAAGAAACTGATGCACCTACTAAACATATATTACCTGTTGAAACAAAGTTGTGTTAAAACTACTATGTGTCCTGTAAAACAAATATGAATTAAAAAGTAAAATGAACTCTGCATAAATTCACTTTCATGTGTCATCTATACAGGTTTCTCATTAATGTTGTACTCTACTGCACAGCATTGTATGAACTGTATCATTTCATGATAAGAGGCATATTTCATTTTAATGCTCTTGAACAAATTAGGCTTGTGTGTACTGACAAAATTTGGAACTTAATTACAGTCTCCAAATTTGTGGAGTAAACCTGCTTTTTAAGAACTGATCAATGTGATTTTTACATACATGTGACAATGGTGCCGTCTGGAAGACTATCCTATGCCAAGATTGCTGCATTATTACAAAAAAAAAAAAAAAAATAAAAAATAAAAAAAAAAAGAAAGAAAAAAAAAGATCCATGCGAATGTTATTCAATTACTTTGTTAATTAAAAATAGTGTCCTTGTCTTCTTTCAGTATGAAAGAGTTTGTGATTTTTAAAAAAAATAGTTGAGACAGGACCATGCATGTGAATAACAATCTTGTGTACTTAAAAAGTTAAATAAGATCACAATGGATCCTTTAATGATCTAAGTCCTAATTACAAGGCTCTCCTCACACTTCTTAAGCCCTGCAATGCTTTCCTCTTTTTTCTTTTCCTTTTTTTTTTTGTATCTTGGTTTAAACCCCCCAGTCAGGTCAATGTGCTTTCTAAGATATGGAACTCCAATTAGGATTTACATGTTCCAAAAGGTATGTGTTAATGCCATGAAACAAAGGAATCATATCCTTTGATGTATTCCATACCATGCTAAAAAGGGAGGCCGGCAAGGAGACCGGCATTTTTTTCTTAACTACATCATTTCTGTGAAGTTCAAACAACACCAAGACCTTTCTCTGCACTTGTACTTTTAAGTCCTCTCTTATCATCACCATCATTAATATCATATACATATGCATGGGATTTTTCTTTCCTTAAAATGTATCACTCTGTATTTTTGACCATTAACTTCATAAATATCTGACCATATGACCACAAAAACTGTCAGTTAGGATTCAACACAGTGGTCAAGGCTGGAGTAGGCCTTCATGTTAAACGCAAAAGTCTGACATCACAGCGGTCAAAGCTCTGAAGCAAATCATTTCTACAGTACATGAATAGTGTGGGGACGGTGTGGGACACCACAAGTCACTCTTGTCTGAACAAAACCATTGACATTCTCATTCTGAGTGCAATTGCAGTAACTAGTTGCCAATATTCTCATCCGTGTTCATTTGAGTCTGTGAAATATTAGTAATAACTGGTAAACATGAACCGTGCCTTGTGACAACAACAGCTGCCAAGTCACACAGCCAGCCATTGAAAGCACTCCCCTCCGACTGGCACCATCATGTCTGTCCAATGAAGGTCCCTGAGAGCATGGTATGAAGGGCTACTGAGACTTTCTTCTACTTGTTGATGAGGATGAGGACAATGCAGATGATGCTGTGGTGTTCTATTCTGGTCAAGCACTATATGATTACTATACCATTACATGACAGGGCAGCACTGTTCACTTTCTTTCACTGACAATATCCCCAGTGTCAGCCTGGCCAAAGAGATGCAGCTCAGGATTTGAGCAACGCACTAAGCCTAAAAATTGCATCCAGTCAGTAGATGAAACTCAGATATATATTGTTCCAGTCCTCACATTTGAGCCCAAAGCATACCACTCTCTGGATAGGACCTGATCAGATGGGAATCAAACCAACAACCTCCAAAACAAAAATACACAAACTACCCACAACATGAAGGAAACTACTATTTTTTTTTTTTGCTCCTCTCGCGCTCTCTCTCTCTCTAGCTTCCAAACACAAAAACTTACAACCACATGCATGAACACATAGTCACAAGAACATACATGTACACACTCTCTCTCTCTCTCTTTAACATTTCACATCAACAAAATGTATACAAACACCTACCCACAAACACACACATCACATGCACCAAACATCCATCACATGGCAGGGCGAAAAAAAAAATGGATCTTACAGGTAATACTTACTGAATAGAAATGTTTTGAGACTGGACTTGAAGGCAACAAGCGAGCAAGAGTGTCTAATGTGCAATGCAAGAGAGTTCCAAAGCTGCAGGGCATAGAATGAAAAAGAATGAAAGTTATGACTTTTATGTTTGTAAAGTCCCTGGTGAAGCAGTGGGAATCAGAAGAGTGGAGAGTGTGAGATGGAATGCAAAGAATGACAAGTTCAGACAGATAAGAAGGTGCTGATCTGGTAATCATACTGAAACATTGTTCTGAAATAGGCAGCCAGTGGAATTTCTTTAAAAGAAGAGAGCATGGCTGGTTGGTGATGTGACCTGAAAATAAGACGAGCAGCAGATTTTGAACCTTTTGTTAAGGTTGAAGTGCTTTCGGGACAGCCAGAGAGTAAAACATTGCAGTACTTTTTTAAAAGTCAATTTGTGACAAAACGCAAGAAGTAACCAACGTTTTTTGTGGCATCTTCTGTGAGAATATTCTGATGGAGCTGATTCTCCTACATTCAAAGTAACAAGTCTAGCAGGTTTTAGAAATATGTTGTTTCATGGAAAATCTGAATTCATAACAAACCCACGATTTGTAGCCTTGCTTGACAACGTCACTGAACTAGAGCAAACAGCAATTGAAGGCAGAGAACAATCAGGAGGTACAGAGCCAGAGAACAGAAGAGCTTCAGTCTCCTCATCATTTAATTTAACTTAATTTTAAGCATGTTTTCTGTCATCCATGTTTTGATATCAGCAGTGCATGTTTGAAGAGCGTGTGTCAGAGTGGGAATGTCGGTCGGTTTACGTGACTGATGAAGCTGGGTACCGTCTGCAAAGAGATGGTGATGGATGGCATGCTGCTGGATGACAGTAGACAGAGGGGTTGTGTGGAGAACAAACAACACTGGGCCTAAAACTGAGCCTTGTGGCACACCAAAAACAAGGGGAGATGATGCTGAAGAAAAGCCATTTACAGAGACATACCGCTTGCGATCCACCAAACAGGAACAAAACCAGCTGAGCGCAACAAAAGGAACTCTGAAGATTGAATGATGTAGCTCAAGATCATCCTGCTTTTTTGTCTTTTTTTTTTCCAATGCAACTTGACCTTTTCGGCCCTGACATAGTTATCGTGTAACCTTCCCACCCTGGCATGTGTGGCCATGTAACTGGAAGAACTTGGCTTCTTTACTCAAACTGCCATAACACTAGATCCCTATATGAAAGAAGCGCTAAGCTACTGAAATATCTCTCTTTCTATGAATAATTCCTAGCTTCTGCTGGCACCACACCATAAATGCTGCTGCTGGTGATTAAGAGAACAATCTAATACACACCTTGTCTGATGAAAGACGCACATTAACTATTGCACTCACCGTCCACTCATAAATTATTTCACCGACTAAATTTTTGCTTCTAAGAGGCTTCCTCAGAGTCTAGAACAAAATATAAATATATGAAACTATTTTTGCATTACCATCATTTAAAAAAATGTCCAAGAGTTTAAGTTTAAGTGGCCCCTAATGTACACATCCAATCTAAACCAGACCAACACGCAACTTCACCAGACAAACAAGCACACACTTTCAGTTTCACACATATACACACAATGAATAAATTTGCCTTCTCACACACACACACACACACACACACACACACACACATCGAACAACTGCTTTTCTAAAAGATGTCAAATCACAACATTTTGAAACTGAACCACATCATTTAACTAATATATATGTTAAAATATTTAAAACTATGTAGAGATTTAGATTCACAGAACAATCAGATAACTGAAACCATGCCAATAATATCCATATCCTCGTATAATCACACATTGAGCATATTGCCCATTCATAAATATCTTGTATCATATTGGTAAACATGGCAAAGGGATGAATTGTTGGAAAAGGCAGCGTACTGCAGGTGGTCAGAAAAGTCATGTTGGGGGAGGGGAGGTGGAGCGAGGGAAGGCGGGGTGGGGGGGGGGGGGGGGGGGGGGGGGGGGGGGGGGGGGGGGTGGGGGGGGGGGGGGGGGGAGACACACACAATCTGTATGTGTGGGTCTGTGTGTATGTATGATGCTAAACAATAAGTAGTGGGGGAAAACAAGAACAGGCTAACAATTCTTCAGTCATTATAGTAATGACTTTGAACTTTTAGAAAAAAAAAAAAAATGAATGAAGAAAAATGGGGAAAATATATTTATAAATAATGAGAAACCCTTCACTAGCTGCCTGAGAGAACCATCGTAATCCCTCTCCAAGGCAGATCTATTTGTAATGCCTGCTCCTAGGCCTTTCGTCCGCTGGATCGGACTCATCAAGGAGACACAGCTGATTGTGTCTGCCCTCCTGGTGTCAAATAGAGACACACCACAGTCCATAATTCTGTGATGTTTTCACCACCAAGGGTTCCAAAAAGAATCCAACAGCACCCCCAAAGCAGCCAGTGAAGGATAGTAAATGGAATAAAACAAAAGTGTGGAGAGGAAAAAAAAGTTGCTGAAAAACTAAAATTAACATTAAGCAAACAGTATAAAAGTGTAAGGGACAATCTTTGAGCCTATGCTTGAGGATCCATTCAAGGATGCAAGGGAGATCAAAAGATATGGAACAGTCTGAGTGGTCAGCTCTGCTGTTCAGTAACTGAAGCATATATATATATATATATAGAGAGAGAGAGAGAGAGAGAGAGAGAGAGAGAGAAGGGGGTAAGACTGAAACTACAGACTGACAGGCAGACAAACCACGAAAGTGAGGTAAGGGAGAGGTGGAGGTGGTAGCAGGAGACAGAGAGAGAGAGAGAGAGAGAGAGAGAGAGAGAGAGAGAGAAATTGTAACATGTCGATAAATTTCACAACAGAGGAGAGAGAGAGAGAGAGAGAGAGAGAGAGAGAGAGAGAGAGAGAGAGAGAGAGAGAGAGAGAGAGAAATGTAACATGTCGATAAATTTTTACATACTTCAAAACAGTCTCTGGTAGCAATACATACTTGGAATATTTCTGACAAAAAAAACAGACAAAAATAGAGTGAAATCTATGGAAGCCATCCAAAATGACCTTGCTCAAAGTTAAATCATGTATACAACCACTGGAAATGGAAGGCACAGTACCTAAAACTTTGCCTGGGGAAAAAAAGGCATATATATGAGCGCGCACGTGGTGAAAAAATGTGTGTGTGTGTGTGTGTGTGTGTGTGTGTGTGTGTGTGTGTGTGTGTGTGTGTGCATGCACGTGCGTGTGTGTGTAAGTCTGTGTGTGAATTAGTAATCGAATAAATTAACAAATAAATACTTATTCAAACAAACAATTAAACAAGAGAATCATTTTATTTTATTTCATTTTATTTTACTGTTTCTTTTGTGCTCCCCTCTCTTTGTTGATAAGTATTCAGTTGTTTCTAACAATCTAAGTGATGATAATACTGATTAGAACTGTTATGTATTATTACCATTTTTGTTAATCATCATCATCATTAAACTATCATCATCATCATTATTATTATTGCTAGTTTTGTGTTACTGGTATTGCTGTCTTTTGTAGGTGTTATCATGAGAGAGAGAGAGAGAGAGAGAGAGAGAGAGAGAGAGAGAGAGAGAGAGAGAGAGAGAGAGAGAGAGAGAGATGATGATGATGATGATGATGATGATGATGATGATGATGATGATGATGATGATGATGATGATGATGATGATGCTGATGATGCTGCTGCTGATATTGAGATGATAATCTTTATTTCCAAGGGTAACAGATAGAGAGAGAGAGAGAGAGAGAGAGAGAGAGAGAGAGAGAGAGAGAGAGAGAGAGAGAGAGAGAGAGAGAGAGAGAGAGAGAGAGATGCAGACATTTATTTATCTATTCATTCATTCACTCATTCATTTATATTTTCTCTTTTTTTTTCCAGGTGAAGTTTTAGTATATATTTCTAACTGTGCTGTATTAAGCCTTTTAATCTTAGTTTGAGCTAGGTCACTTTGGACAGCTTCTAACTAGATCTCATTCTATTTCTATCCCAAATTTCTCAAGACTGTTTCCAAGTAAAAGTAATTGCAACTGGGTTTTTTACAATCTCTCTCTCTCCCCCCTTCTTTTCCCCCATACCCCCTCTCTTCATTGTATATCTGCCTGTTTATCTCTCTCTGCTCTCTCTCTCTCTCTCTCTCTCTCTCTCTCTGTCTGTGTTTGCCTGTCACTGTTAGTCTGAATGTCTCTCTGTCTGACTGCCTCTCTCTCTCTTTTCCTTTTTTGTCTGTCTGTCAATCTGAATGCCTATATGTTTGACTGCCTGTCTGTCTTACTCTCCATCTGTTTCTTTTATTTCTCTCCACCTCTTCATAATGTGTGTGTGTGTGTGTGTGTGTGTGTGTGTGTGTGTGTGTGTGTGTGTGTGTGTGTGTGTGTGTGTGTGTGTGCACGCGCCCATGTGTGTGTGTGTGTGTCTGTGTCCGTGTATGTGTGTGTGTCCATGTGTATGTGTGTGTGTATGTGTGTGAGAGACAGAGAGAGAGAGAGAGAGAGAGAGAGAGAGAGAGAGTGTGTGTGTGTGTGTGTGTGTGTGTGTGTGTTTGTGTGTGTGTGTGAGTGTGTGTGACATGCATTGGTTTGAGTCAGTCAGTGTGGTGTGTGTTTATGCATGTGTGTGTGTGCAGTCTGTATGTGTGGGTCTGTGTGTGCTTGTTGTGCGAGTCTGGGCGGGCTTGTTAGTCTATATATATGGATCTGACTGAGTTTGGATGTATGCGTGAGGGACCTCTTAAACTACTGCACATTTCTTAAATAATGCTGGTGCAAAAATAGTTGCATGTGTTTGTTACAAACCCTGAGGGAGCCTTTACAGGTGAACTTTGGTCAATGAAGTACACAATTTACAAGTCAACGGCAGGTTCAGTACTTTATGTCTGTCTGTCTGTCCGTCTCTGTCTGTCTCTCTATATTTTACATTTTCATTGTGTTTGAAGTGTCATGTAAGAGGCATATGGTTCCTTGATTTAGAAAAAAAAAGTAGTAGTATGGTGGTGGTGGTGAAAAGATCCTTCATCATTTACAGGCTGTAATATAGCATTTGAAATTAAATGCACATAAAACTTGGCTGTGTCACTGTCAAATACATTTTTCTGCAGATATATAAATTTATGCGGCTTTTGTATCTTTCTGAAATAATTTGCTGAAAATGTCCACAAAGATTTCATCTAACATTTGCTTCACAATAATGTTACCTAATGAGCAGATAGTGTTGAAAGAACAAGTGACTAAAGCAAGTCATCAAATTATTTAAAATTCACTTACTTACTCAAAGCAGCACATGATACAAGAAGGATTTGGCTTCAACTGTTCAAGATACTCCTGTGCTTATTATCTAAGCACTGATTTTGGTTTTATTGTGCTAAATTTGAACACATATTCATCCCCGACTTCTGGTCAGGTGTATGTAGCCATACTTTGTGTGCCAAAAGTCAGATGCCAGATGAAAAGATTTAAGATGTATAGTATGATCTCAGTCACATACTCAGTACATTCTCAAAATCAAGCTGACCTGAAGGTCATGTAAAACACTTATAATCCTGATAAATAAACTCTATTTAGTTATCAAAGTGATTGTACAAAAGCATTTTGTTTTAAAACAACAACAGTCGATTTTTTTCTTTACATGCTTTTGTGAAACAAACTGTTTGAATATGAAATTCAAGTTTCAACTATTCAGACCAGTTTATAAGCTCATTTCTCTTTCTTCTTTAAATCAAATAAACAATTTGATGTTTCTGATGTGGACTTGACTTCATCAGTTTTTTAAAGTAAACCTTGTAACTAAATAAAAGTGCAAGATGCTATGTTCCTGTCTTTTCTGGTCGAGTATTATCAATTTACTTTTCAGTTACTAACTCTTCGTAAGAACATCCCTAATCAAATTATTTAAATACTGTTATAATCCACAAAATGTCAAAGGTCTCCTTCTGAATAACTCGACTGATCAGACGACTAGTTCTTGAACTAGAGGCCGGATCTAGTATTTATAATCCAGTAATCAATCGAGATCATAGTAATAACGTCACAAAATAAGGCGAGTCGAAGGCTTTCGTCTCGATATAAATTATGCTAATAAATGTATATAAGCACCCATCGTGTTGATCTGGATTAAGAAACTAACAAAATATTCATTCAAAAGTGTTGTTTATTCGAACAACTTAAAATGAGTCGTCTGCTCTCTTCAGACGTCAAAATGAAAATGAAAATACTGATCGAATGAATCAGTACTATTTCCACTGAACGCAATTTCCCGATCAGATACATTTTTAATAAATTATGATAATCTTTTATGTTCATAGTTAAGGAGGTCTGTCCTCCCTACTTACCAGCAACCTATTCTGGGCCCAAGCGAGGAAACACTGAAGATGATAACAATGAATAACCATCCGATAGCCTCGAAAGCTAGAGATTTCTATTTTTGGGCACAGCCTGCAGTGTCCAATTTCAAGACATTCTCTTGGTAAATTGAGGGAGCAGTCCATTGTGACTATATAAAGAAACTAACAGAAATATTACGCGTTTCTGATGACTCCCAGACAATATACTAGCGAAAAAAAGGAGAAAATTATACATGATGTGAAAGGTAATAATCTGATACTTGCTATCATATATGCTGTGAACACAAAAAGAGTGAAAATAGTCGCTACAAATAATTGTATGTCTGTTGCTCCCTGCTTTAGGAAACCGAAAAGGGAAAACATCTTTGAATCATAAATTTTGTCTTTCCACCGTCCAGTGAAACGCTGGAAACTGGATTATATCCGCATGTCATTCACTTGCGTCGGAGATTTTTTTTCGAATAATTAAAATGTTTTTATAACGAATACATACAAATCAGTGTTTTATATACGAAACTTTAAATAACTGAAGAAAACTCGTTCCTGTTCTATCATGACTGACTGTATTTTGATCAAAATGGCGACGGAGAGTGCGGAAGATGTGAGTCTCTCATTATAACTTGGCATACTTTTGTGTGCCGTGTTGGGTTTAATGATCGTTATTGTTTATTGAGGCGCACAGCATATTCGTGTTCTTTAAATGTCTGTGACTCGCTAGTTTGACTTACTTCTAGGATTGAAACTTCTGAGTTTGGAGAAAAAAAAAAAAAAAGGGGGGGGGGGGGGGGGGGGGAACGGTTGGCCATTGGAAATCAAGGGTAGGGATGACTATCCTCTAGGTAGGATAACTATCTTTGTGATGGACACAAGAAAAGAGTATCAAATTATGGGGGGGGGGGGGGGGGGGGGGGCGGAATAGCTCAGTTGGTAGAGCATCTCGGACTCGTAATCTTGGGGTTGCGGGTTCGCATCTCCGCCGGGGATACAGGGGGATTTTTCCCCTCGGAGTTAACATTGGTTCTGACTCCATTCCGCACACAGTCCTTCAAATGAGACTTTAAACCGAGGTTCCGTGTGTGAACGCACGCCCAACATCTTGCACACACATAAAAGCCCATCACCAACAGAAGGCCAGTTTGGCCGTTGGTATGGATGACACGTTACACATAGCATGCACCTTCCCAAAGTTGGTGTATGGCTGCCTTAATGGTGGGATAAAGAAATGGTCATGTACACAGAAGTGTCAGAATAATCAACATGATGATTGTGACACTAAAAGAAAGAAGAAGAAGAGATCAAATATAGAATATTTCTGATAATCCCACTTCCCCAGAGCACTCACCTTCAGGTTTCACTCATGTCCATATGCGGGGAGGGGAGGGGGTAACATGCAGATCAGGCGAGTGACGGGAATGTGTTGAAGTCAGCAACTGGCACAAAGGTTCAGGACAGAACGTTCCTATCTACAATGGATGATATTTCTTTTGGCAATCATTCAGTCAAGCACCATTCCTGCTACAGGCCTCTGCATGGGCACCTGTCATGTACCTTCAGGCAGTATGTGATCAGTCTGTTACACAGGTTTCTGTCATGTACCTTCAGTGTATTATCAGCCTGTTACACTTACAGGTTCTGTCATGTACCTTCAGTGTGTCATGAGCCTGTAACAGTTTTTGTCATGTACCCTCAGGCGGGCAGTGTGTTAGGTTTCTGTCATGCCTTCAGGCAGTATGTCATCAGTTATAGGTTTCATGTGTCATGTACCCTCAGGCAGTGTGTCATCAGCCTGTTATAGGTTTCTGTCATGTACCTGTCAGGCAGTATGTCATCAGCCTGTTATAGGTTTGTCATGTACCTTCAGTGTGTCATCAGCCTGTTACAGGTTCTGTTATGTACCTTCAGTGTGTCATCAGCCTGTTACAGGTTTCTGTCATGTACCTTCAGTGTGTCATCAGCCTGTTACAGGTTTCTGCCATGTATGTTTAGTGTGTCATCAGCCTGTAACAGGTTTCTGTCATGAGCCTTTAGTGTGCCATCAGCCTCTAACAGGTTTCTGCCATGTACCTTTAGTGTATCAGCATCCTGTTACAGGTTTCTGCCATGTGCCTTTAGTGTGTCATCAGCCTGTTCCAGGTTTCTGTCATGTACTTTAAGTGGACCTTTACTATAGGTTTCTGCATGGGCACATGTCATGCACTTAATGTGTGAGAAGATTGCTGTAGGTTTCTGTCATGTACTCAGTGTGTGATCATCCTGCTATAGGTTTCTGTCATGTACTTTGTGTGTGATCATCCTGCTATAGGTTTCTGTCATGTACCCTCAGGTTTCTGCCCTCCTGTGTCTCTGTTCATCACTGAGATACCGCAGTGCTAGCAAGTAGCCATCACAGTTTTTATTAGCTAATGGCCTGTGAAAAAACACACCATAAATTGCTTTCTTTAGTTGCGAACTATAAATCAGAGTAATATTTAACTCACAGTGTAGAGCCCTGAAAATCAAGGATTGTCATCACAGCAGATTTCAGACTGCAAGTGCAAGGCAAAAACATTTTCCCATGATATGTGTGTGTATGTGTGTGTGTGTGTGTGTGTGTGTGTGTGTGTGTGTGTGTGTGTGTGTGTGTGTGTGTAATTCTGTGTGTTTTGTGTATGTCTCTGTGTGTGCATGCATGCGCATGCACTCATGCTCACAGTGTCAGACTTTCTGTTTTCATAACTTGTGTGCTAGCTTTACTGGCTAGACTTATCATGATTAATGGTAGCCTGGAAGAAGAAAAAAAAATTGTGATTTGATACACAGTGACGTGGTAAACGCTGAGTCATTGCATGATGTTCCCTGTTAACTTACCATGTCAAACTCTTGGCAACTGTGACCTGCAGGAGTTTGACATGGTACAGTGTATAGCGCCAGGAGTATAGTGTATGTCTGCATTCAGTTAGTTGAAGAAATGCCACATACAGGCTGGCCTGCAATGTTCAGTGTAAGGAAACTTGATCTGTATATGTTACCGTACATGTTGCCTACATTACTGAGCATTCAGAATGCTTGCATCTTTATTCCATCATGCACAGCTGTAGCATTGTGAAATATTTGAATTTGAATTTCCTTTATGTCTTGTCCTGTGCTTTGTTTGTCAATGTCCTTGGCGGTAACTAACCCCCTCTCTTTCTAAATTTTGCTTCATTCTTCACTATCTAGTACCAGTCACTCCATTTTTAAACTATCATTATGTTCAATAAGAACAGTGATTTTTTTTTTCAGATGGAACAGAAAGATGGGGTGGAAGAGGAGGAAGATGAATTAGATGAAGATGAAAGTGAATCTGAAGAGGTAAGTAAGAAAGAAAGCGAGAAATGTTTTATTGTTTGATTATTTACCAAGTGCCAAACGCTGTCAAAAAAAATGGCATACACATCAAAGAAGGGACGAAAGAGAGAGAGAGAGAGAGAGAGAGAATGTTGTTCATAGCCCAGCAACACCAGGGGAGATCACACTTCAGTGCACAGTGGGCAGTGAGGTTATCCTGGCACTGCTGTGGACTTAGTGTGTTGAGGTCAGGTGTTGCCTGCTTCCATCTGATATAACCAGGACACTGTCTGCAAGCCCTCTTCTGAAAAATGGGATCGCTCAATAGAGGAGACAGTGTCTGTCAGTTCCCCTTCAGAGGGGGGCCACCATATTTATTCAGCGACGATTCCCAAGACCTTTCTGGTATCATCAACTGTGAAACAGACTCACAAGGAGTATATAAAACATAGTGAGGAAAAAAATGAATACAGAGATCATCACAAAAGCAGGTCGTTTCCTTTCATTTCATGTTGATCCCAGACCAGCTGCTGGATTGTAGACTAATCATGATGAACAGTGAGGGTGATGACGATCATATCGACTGAGTTCCATTCTGGTCTGAGGCTGCATGGGATCACTGTGCCTACACTTTTCTTCTGTACAGTGTTGGGGTTTCACAACTCAGCAATGTCAGAAAAAGATACACATCCGGCAGTGTTGGTCGTGGATGGCCAGACTCGGCTCTGGATAGATAGAAGGGCCAAAAATCCCTCTAGGAAATGTCTGTGATAGGATTTGAACCCGTAGCCTCTCAGCTCTCAATTCCATGATGCTGCTGGTCGTGTATGTATTTTATCATACTTCACTGGAATATTTTTTTTGTATTCTTACACTGCTTATCATTTGTCAGTGCTTCTGTTTTGATTTTTATTGATTTTCCTTTTCCAGGAAGTGGAACCCAAACTGAAATATGAGAGGATCTCCAATGACCTGACGTCCATCTTGAGCAAGGATGCAGCCAGCTGCATCGCTGTCCACACCCAGGTAGACAATTTACAGTGTGATGATGATGAAGTCTGATCTGTAGATGGGCCATCATCTGCACGCCTATGCCACTAACACAGTGCAAGCAGTTATACAGTACATCTTTTGCAGCAAAAGTGGCCATACTGTAATGAAAGCCACTTATATCATACTGTTTTACTTGTCCATAATTAACTGGCTTTGACTGCTAGAATGCTTATGAATAAAGAAATTTCAAAAGTGGGGGGAAGGCAACCCACTGAGGGGGAGACCCACTGACAGTCGACACAGTTGTACATTAAACCTGTTTCAGCTAAGTGAACTTAACGTAATCGAAGTCTGTTATATGAGACCATTTCACCAGTCTGTAATTAACTGGCTTAGACTGTTAGACATATCTAGTTTTAAAAGTGTTAAATGAAATGAAAAAGAAGAAGAAGAAAAAAAAAAAAAACACCTAGATCTCTGTTAGGTTTGATCAATTATTTTTTAACTATTCACTTAAATGTACTTTAAGATTTGTCACACTAGTACCAGAACACTATAAAGGCATTCAGGTGTCTTAAATAAGATATTTTGGATGACATGTAAACATTACAATGTTTCTTGGTTTTTGATTATGGTTAGATCTCTCTCTCTCTCTCGCTCTCTGTTTCTCTGTATATATATATATATATATTTATATGTTTATATATATATATATATATGTATGTACATGCATGCACAGACAGAGAGTCAATGCCACTTATAACGATCGCCGGGGACGATCAAAAATTGCTTCGTTATATCCGGCTTTCGTTACAACGGACGCGCCAGTTATAATGAATTTTTATATGGTTGCTTCATTATATCCCGCGTAAACTCTCTCTCTCTCTCTCTCTCTCTCTCTCTCTCTCTCTCTCTCTCTCTCTCTCTCTCTCTCTCTCTCTCTCTCTCTCTCTCTCACACACACACACACACACACACACACACACGCACACCCCCCCCCCCCCCCCCCCCCCCACACACACACACACACACACACACAGGGGGTTGCATTGACAATGTTATTAGTAAATGTATATACATATACTCAACAAAAGATTGAAAGCATGGACAGAGAGAAGAAAATAAATAGAAGAGCTGGATCAGTTTTGACCCAAATATATTACAAGAGACCATATGTTTACTCTGTATGCCTTATTACAAAAATGTTTCTTAACAAAATTCAGATTGTAAGGTGCATTTATTGATTTTCAGAAAGCTTTCAGTTCAGTCAACAGCAATGTTCAGTGGTGTGTTCTGAGGAATAATGGCATAAAAGGGAAGTTGTATACAACTGTTCAAGGAACATATGGGTCTGTTCTTGCATGTGTTCGAGAGAGAAAGGAGCTTATACCGACTATTTCAGCTGCAGTAGAAGTTCCATGCATTGTAAAGGACTCTGTGTAAAGTTAGAAACAATAAAAGATGCAGGCATTGTAAAGGACTCTGTGTAAAGTTAGAAACAATAAAAGATGCATGCATTGTAAAGGATTCTGGGTAGAGTTAGAAACAATAAAAGATGCAGGCATTGTAAAGGACTCTGTGTAAAGTTAGAAAGAATAAAAGATGCATGCATTGTAAAGGATTCTGTGTAGAATTAGAAATAATAAAAGATGCAGGCATTCTAAAGGATTCTGGGGTAGAGTTAGAAACAATAAAAGATGCATGCATTGTAAAGGACTCTGTGTAGAGTTAGAAACAATAAAAGATGCAGGCATTGTAAAGGATTCTGGGTAAAGTTAGAAACAATAAAAGATGCATGCATTGTAAAGGACTCTGTGTAGATTTAGAAACAATAAAAGATGCATGCATTGTAAAGGACTCTGTGTAGAGTTAGAAACAATAAAAGATGCATGCATTGTAAAGGATTCTGTGTAGAGTTAGAAACAATAAAAGATGCATGCATTGTAAAGGACTCTGTGTAAAGTTAGAAACAATAAAAGATGCATGCATTGTAAATTTTTATGTAAGTACACTGTCATTTTTATGTTGGATGGGGGAAAGGGGGGGGGATAGTTGCGTTTAAAGAAAGTTAAATATTTTATTAGTTTTACACTGGATAAGCAGATGGGAAGGGGAAAATAGAGGGAGGATAGCTACATTTAAATATGAATGATGATATTTTTTCTTTGTGTGTGTGTGTATATATGTGTGTGTGTGTGTGTGTGTGTGTGTGTGTGTGTGTGTGTGTGTGTGTGTGTGTGTTTTATATGAAAGTTATGGAGTATGTTCATTTTACTTGAGAGTCACAGTTGCAAGATAGTGAAATTTGAATGTGTGTGTGGTGGTTTTCATATATTCTCAAATTCATCTTTAGGATTTCCAGTGGAAATTGAAGAGACCACTAAAAAACTAGTCCAATCAGAGCATATGACTTTAACAGGTAGGCTACTGAAGGGTATGCTGAGGCTGATGTTATGTGTTAATGTGCTCAGAAACATGACTTAAATATGTAGGCTACACAATGTATTGAAGGTTATGCTGACACTGATGCGATGTGTGTGTGTGTGTGTGTGTGTGTGTGTGTGTGTGTGTGTGTGTGTGTGTTCAGTTTCTGGCCCTGGGCACCCACTGGGGGATGATCTTCATCTTGGACCACACTGGGAACAACATTCGTGATAAAGAAATCATGGCAGTAAGTACTGCTTCATGTCATTGTGACGACACCTTTCCTCATAAGTGTCATTTATGACAAAGAAATCATGGCAGTGAGTACTGCTTCATGTCATCGTGATGACACCTTTCCTCATAAGTGTCATTTATGACAAAGAAATCATGGCAGTGAGTACTGCTTCATGTCATCGTGACGACACCTTTCCTTATAAGTGTCATTTATGACAAAGAAATCATGGCAGTGAGTACTGCTTCATGTCATCGTGACGACACTTTTCCTTATAAGTGTCATTTATGACAAAGTAATCATGGCAGTGAGTACTGCTTCATGTCATTGTGACGACACCTTTCCTTATAAGTGTCATTTATGACAAAGAAATCACGGCAGTAAGTGTCCGTTCATGTTGTTATCACGGTGCCTTTCCTTGTCTGTGTCATATGGATTGTGTACCTGTTGGAAACAGATTTTAGTTCAGCTGGTACAGAGTTTCACTGATCAGATTAAAGGTAACGATTATTTTCTGGGAATGAAAAGTGTAAATGGAGAGAGAGAAGAAAAAGGAAAGAAAGGATGAAGTGGGAGATGCAGAGAGAAGATAGGGCAGGGATTCAAAGGAAGAAGGTCAAGAAAAACATTTAGCATTTTACCTTCACTATCGAAATCATATAATGAATTATTTCCCCTGGAAATTGCGCATTTTTTTTTTTTCTCACTTTATTTCATGCCACTTAATGCAAATGAAAATGCATGTTTATATTGCTTATTAAGGGAAAGGGTATGACATGAACAATTCACTTAGTCTGCTTTTAAATGCCAAAGAGCTAATACCAAAGGGCTGTTAAGAGATAAAAAAAAAAAATTGGAATTTTTTTTTGTGCATGACTAAAAAATGTTGAACATACCTTGATCTAAGCTGTATGTGTCAAAAATAACATATTTAGTATGCAAAAGCATTTTTCCATTACCTAACGCCTAAAACTGAAATGAAACATGATTGCAGCCATTGGTTGGTGGAAGGAAAAACAGAATTTTTTTTTTTACTACCGTCACATACACATAGCATGGGCAATAGGAACAGCTGCCTTGCTGTCGCCTACACACTGCTTCTTGAACAGCTTGCTTCTGAGGTCTTTAAGAACTGCGTTGCTTGACCTGTGAACTTTTTCAAAATAATTTATGAACTTGTATTGATTGTCATATGTTTGTGAAACTGTTGACTGCAGGTATCAGGTCCTGGTGTAGGTCCCTGTATTATCACCTCAGTCTGTGTGCAGCATACCATATTCTGATATGGGTCCATGTGTCATCAGCTCGATCTGTGTGCAGCATACCACGACAGTTAACCAGATCAGTATTGATGACAAGGGAGAGTACCTAGCCAGCTGCTCAGATGATGGCAAGGTGTGTCTGATGACAGGAATGGTTTGGATGCAGTTAGCAGGGAAGGTTTCATGTTTTGGACTGGGTTGGGGAATTGAATCTTGTTGATAATGATGTGATACTTTTAGACAAGCTTTTTATTTTTGAAAAAAAAAAAAAGGTGTATAGTTTAAAATGCTTATACTATTTGTTTCTAGGCATTTCTATGTCGGTACGTGTGTTTGACTGTTCATTGTATGCAATTTCTGTTTCGCCCCACTCATCCCCAGCCCATATCATTGTGTCTGTCAGCATGCCTCACTCTCACTCTTATTCTCTGTCTGTCTTTCTCTTGCTTGTCTCTCTCACTGTCTGTCTCTGTCTCTCTCCCTCTCTCTCTCTCTCTCTCTCTCGCACACACACACACACACACACACACACACACACACACACACACACACACACACACACACACACACACACACACACACACACACACACACACATAGGAACAGTGACTGTTTAGATTATTTTCTATGACTTTGTTTATTCTGTTTTTTGCGGTTTCATGTTTTGCAGTGGATATTAGTGGGCTCTTTGGATAACAGAATGTTTGAGGGTTTTACCAAATATTCAGGTGTTGTGTCATGGAGAGATCTGTGTTCAGTGTGACATTAAGGACCCTCAAATCAAGTTGTAATGAGAGCAACTACCAACATGTTATTCATAATCTTGTGGGTTTTATTCTCTTCTGATTTTTTTTCTCATGAACATATTGCTCCCACCACTGCCATTGTTGCAACAGCTACTACGTCCACCAGCAGTACTTCTGTATTACCACAGTGGCTGGTGCAATTACAGTTACATCTATAGATTTGTGCACGCAATGCTTTGGTGGTGAATTCTTCAGATCATTTTATGAAACAGAGATTGAGTACGTCACCTTGGGAAAAAAAAAACTAACTCAGTGAAAGTGTGAGGTGTGTTAACTATTAATTTGAACATCTGTCTCTCTCTCTCTCTCTCTCTCTCTCTCTCTCTCTCTGTCTCTCTCTCTCTCTTCTCTATCTCCTCTCCCTCTCTCTCTCTCTCTCTCTCTCTCTCTCTCTCTCTCTCTGCTGGCTGTCTGGCTGTCTCTTTCTTCCTTTTGATTTGTTTGTTTGATGGTTTAAGAATAAGTGTGTCAATTTTGAAATTGCGATGGCTTAACAGTTAGCTGCAGTCATTCATGTTCAAAGGCAGTTCATCTTCAGCCTTGAAAGTAAAAACTCTTCAGTCTAGAATATAAGAAAGAGTCAGCAGCAAAGAAGTTTCCCAAGTACACCATCCTGAGCTTTTAAAGAAGCCCTTTAGAGAAACAGTCAACAGCAAACAGGTTTCCCAAGTACACCAGATTTCAGGAAAACAATCTGTTGTCACATGCAAAATATTGTAACAGCAAATTTCAGGTATGCAGATCTGCACCTGGATACTACTGCTGCTGCCAAGATTGTATGATTGAAATGAAGGTTGTACGCATTAATTTGTTTCCACCCCTGAGTGAAAGTGTCTCTTGGTGAGATTCAACTTGAAGTAAAATTTGACTTCTCCAGTGAAACCTTCCGGACTGTTCAGTGAGAACTCTTTCATTTTACAGCTTTTTTTTTTTTTTTTGTAACTGGATTATAATGCTCTAATTGCATGTAGATACAAGATTCACCTTCCACTGATAGATCCAGGTTAAGTTTCGTGGGACTCATGTCATTAATTGTAGAGAGGTTGTGCTGTGTTACAACTGTCACTTCTGTGGCCGCCGTAGCTGCTCCCTCTCTCCCCCTCCCCAGTACCACTACCTTTCACCTCATCTTCGTTCTTCCATGGTAATGGGCTGGAACTGTGACATTCACACTTCATTAGATTTGTGTGTGTGTTTGTGACTGTTTTAATTCGACCATTAAAGATAAGGTAGCTTGCATTTCGTCTTCAGTGATGATGAAGAGACACAACATGTGCATATGTTTTTTTATTCTGTGTTGTGTGTGAGTGTGTTTTTTTTTCATCCATCACATTGGCACATGAAACCGTTCACATCTAAGAAGGATAGAATGGGATGTAAAATGGATATAAGGAGGGGGGGGGGGGGGGGGGGGGGGGGGGGCTGGAATCAGCACAGATGTTGACTCCAAAGAGAAAATGTCCCTGTAACATGGGTGATTAACGCACAGGTGGAACCCAAGGCCTGTGGATGAAAACAATGCTTTGTCCGCTCAGCCAGTCAGGCCTCCACTCCAGGTGCACCGTTTTCTTCCTGTGTAGGTGATCATCGCTGGCCTGTATGGCACAGAACTCAACCAGACCGTGTCCTTTGATCGACCCGTCAAGTCTGTCGGCATTGACCCTTTCTTCTCCAAGCAGGGCAGAGGTCGTCAGTTCGTCATTGGAGAGGAAAAGGTGTGTGTAACAGGTTGATGAGAAAAAGGTATGACGTATAGCAGGTTGATGAGGAAAGGTGTGTATAGCAGGTTGATGACGAAAAGGTATGTATAGCAGGTTGATGAGGAAAAGGTATGTATGGCAGGTTGATGAGGAAGAGGTGTGTATAGCAGGTTGATAAGGAAAAGGTGCGATGTGTAGCAGGTTAATGAGGAAAAGGTATGTACTGCAGGTTGATGAAGAAGAGGTGTGTATAGCAGGTTGATGAGGAAAAGCTATGTATAGCAGGTTGATGAGGAAAAGCTATGTACTGCAGGTTGATGAGGAAAAGGTATGTACTGCAGGTTGATGAAGAAGAGGTGTGTATAGCAGGTTGATGAGGAAAAGGTATGTACTGCAGGTTGATGAAGAAGAGGTGTGTATAGCAGGTTGATGAGGAAAAGGTGGGTATAGCAGGTTGATGAGGAAAAGGTACGTACGCATTGCAGGTTGATGAGAAAAAGGTATGTGTGGCAGGTTGATGACACAGTTCATACTTTCCTGAAGTTTGAAGTTGTTTTGTTTTATCCATGCAAGAGTCGTCACAGAACAAAATTGTGAGCTGTCAGTTCCCCAAGCCAAAAATTCTCCCTCTCCTGCCACACACTTGTCCAGTGTCTCAGTCCATTGCAGAGAGGCTGCTCTGTGGGCATGTGTATGTGAGAGACATAGAAAACTGATGACAGGTGGGCTGGCTGCATCTACAGTGGCCTTCTGTGCTCGGGGGTTTGGGAGAGGCTCGGAAAACTCAAGACAGGTGGACTGACTGCACTCACAGTGGCCTTCTGTGCTCGGGGGTTTGGGAGAGGCTCAGAAAACTGATGACAGGTGGGCTGACTGCACTCACAGTGGCCTTCTGTGCTCGGGGGTTTGGGAGAGGCTCAGAAAACTGATGAGAGGTGGGCTGACTGCACTCACAGTGGCCTTCTGTGCTCGGGGGTTTGGGAGAGGCTCAGAAAAAAACTGATAAGAGGTGGGCTGACTGCACTCACAATGGGACTTTCTGCAAGGCAGTTCTTTGAATGTGGAAGAGGGCATATATCCCAGGGAACAAGGTTGATGGTTTTCCCTTATGAACCATGTGTATGCATTTGGGGCGATTGAAGAAAGAGGCATGTATGTCAAACAAGGTATGGCTGCGCAGGACCTTTAGTTTAATGTTTAATGGCTTGCATTTTTTTTTTTTTTTTTTTTTTGCCTCATCTTCCGTGAACCCATCCATGGCATTACTTTCATGATGATGCTCATTCCAGCAAGCCCATGCACAGCCACACACGGGTGCAGCATGCTGCAGACCCAGCACTGGTACCGAGGGGGATCAGTCAGCATGTCAGACGAGACACTGTATTGCTGCAGAGTCACGTCAGTGGTGTTCAGTGGGGCCTGTCCTGATTCAGCATATTCAGAACTCCACCCACCAGATCACAAGCTGACAAGGATATTTGCTTAGTCGCTGGGCCAGCGTAAGTGAGCGCATCCCTTTGGAGAGCTCCGTAGCATCCATCCAGCAACAGTCCCCATGAAGTCCTGATGCCTACAACTATGACACAAAGTCACCACAAGCGTGCAGGTGGAGTGCATTGAGGATCAGCGAAGAAGAGCTCTGATGAAAATGATGCTAAGGAGATTCAAACTGGCCTGAGACTACATGACTTCATTAATCCTGTGATGATCTATCCCAGTGCCCATCAGGTCTGAGAAATACAGGCACCTGCAGTGTTAATCAGAAAATTTGAAAACACTCAAAGATGCATCCATTAAGAAAAAAAAACAAA
The DNA here is from genome assembly GCA_016801955.1 of Conus betulinus. Taxonomy (NCBI): domain Eukaryota; kingdom Metazoa; phylum Mollusca; class Gastropoda; order Neogastropoda; family Conidae; genus Conus; species Conus betulinus. The sequence goes on from JADBJO010003392.1 coordinate 143,566, forward strand.
CAAACAAACAAAAAAAACCTTCAGCAGTGTTGTTCAGGTTCTCCCATTCCAAAACCGCAACTGTGTAGTTGAGGTTCTTCCATTCCAAAACCTCACCTGTGTATTTCTGGTTCTCCCATTTCAAAACCTCAACTCTGTAGCTGAGGTTCTTCCATTCCAGAACCTCAACTGTGTACTTCAGGTTCGTCCATCCCAAAACCTCAGCCATGTAGTTCAGGTTCTTCCATTCCAAAACCTCAACTATGTAGTCCAGGTTCTTCCATTACAAAACCTCAGCTGTGTAGTTTAGGTTCTCTCCATTTCCCAAACCTCAGTGGTGTAGTTGAGGTTCTTCCATTCCAAAACCTCAATGGTGTAGTTGAGGTTCTTCCATTCCAAAAACTCAATGGTGTAGTTGAGGTTCTTCCATTCAAGCTGTGGCGGCACAATCAACTGTCCCATTCAAGTCATAGCTGCACAATCAACTGGGGGTAGGGGGCTGGCTAGAGGCAAGTAATCCAACAAATGAATGCCTCTGCTGTGACACAAACCCATGACCTTGCATTTCCTATGCCAGTTACACTACCCACTGCCCCACAGCAGACTTTTATTCTTAGATTTATCAGCAGCGTTGTGAATGTTACAGACAAGAATGTGCCAGAAGTGTTTCATGCAGCAGTATACATGTATAAGCACATGCTTTTAAGTACGCATGTGACCTGTATGAATGTTTTGTGTGGACTTCTCAACATTCCTGTTCCTTTTGTACTGTCTTGTCTGTCTCCTGCCACGTCCAGCTGGTGTTGAATGAGAAAAGCGGAATCTTCCGAAGCAACAAGACAACCACCATCCATTCTCGTCCAGAAGGTCCAATCCGCAAATGTCAGAAATGGAGCAGGGGAGTTTTTGGCTGGGCCAATAATGTTTTGTAAGTACCACATTCCTGTTCCTTTTGATCTGTGTTACAGCTGGTGTTATCAGCATCCAGTGCTGCATGGGGAGGGGAGTTTTTGGCCTGGGCCAATAACATTTAAGTCCACAAGATCTGTGTTACAGTTATTGACTGCAGGGGAGGGTACTGTGTCCACTCATGTGTGACTGTGTGTCTATGGGTCTGTCGGCACGATTAGTTGAAAAGCAGAGGACTGGTCTTGATCAGATTTTATGGATTGTTTCAGGCTGAAGAAGTCTCCTGGGATCTAAGGGTTTCTGGAAAAAAACCTGATTTTCAGATGCAGGAAAAAAGCGAACGTAAAAGAAGAAAAGGTCTGCAGGAAAAAAAACAAAAGAAATATCATGAAATGCTTGAACACCCTGAGTCACATACCATAGCCACATTTTCCCATCCAGGTTTCCATGATTCCACATTCAACGCGATGTGGCCCACAGTCATTATGGTATATTACAGTGCTTCTGCATGCATTAATCAGACCAGTTTAGTGGCAGACAATATGCACATGAAGGCTGTTTATTCAACCATTTTGTTCTGGTCCATGGATCATGCAAAAGCTTCATCTTTTTTGGGGGGGAAATGTGATGTCTTGCATGTCAAAAATCTTAAATCAATTTGAGACATTTAAGGAAGGCATAATTGTCAAACAGATGGAGATTTGGATCCAGTGGAAAGTTTACAAAAGTGAGCAATTTCAATCAGTGGTTTTCAACTTTTTGCGGAAAATGAAGAAGCTGGGAATGGCATGTTGTTACTTTTCGCTTTGTTTACAGGAATCGGAACTATGCTGGTGGTGGTTTTTAAAAGTCTCCATGAACAAGTGCACTTCAGGAAGCATGTTGATGTTTCAAGAGCAATGGACTGCTATCAGAGCAAACTGGATTTTTTTTATCAAATTAATGTTATATCCCCTTTTTTTTCTAAACAATGATGGATGGATTTTATTTTAACAGTGTGACTCTGAGTTTTTGTCCCCTCTTTTCTTTCTAAACAATGATGCATGGATTTTTATTTTGACAGTGTTACTGTGACAGCCCAGGTAATAGGTATGTCATATATATACCCCAGTGGGGGGGCTTGGTTCTAAGCAGCAAGAAATGAGACGCACAGAGTGACACTTGTGTCCATAATAGAGGATAGTATTCTGTCAGTACCAAGTTATATGCTTGACTGTTGAGACAAACAGCCTTGTTTTTTTCAAATCTAAAAAATTTAAGTGAGACAAACAGCCTTGTTTTTTCAAATCTATAAAATTTAAGTGTGCATGCCACTGTGTGTGCGTGCACGTGTGCATGCGTGTGTGTGTGTGTGTGTGTGTGTGTGTGTGTGTGTGTGTGTGTGTGTGTGTGTGTGTGTGTGTGTGTGTGTGTGCGCAGTTCTTTTCTTATGGTTTCTTCACTTGCTGTATAGTATTTTTCCTATCATGGGAGAGGATGAAAGGATCTCCAATATTGCTTACATTCTGTTTCGGTTGGGGGACTTCACATGAAATGTAGCCTTACCGCCTTGTTTTGCCCTTCCTTTGGTGGAAAGCACATTATCCGTTCAAATTATTCTTTCAACTGTTTCAGGGGGTGAGAGTATGGGGGACACAAGTGCCAGGTGTCTCATTACCCGCATCGAAAAAGACCACAGGTAAGTTGGGAAAGAAAGGGTTTGATATACAGCATGACGAAAATAATGTGTTCCACGTAGATCTGCAGACCTTTTTTCCTACTGTTTTTATTCTCTTCAGATAACTGGCTTGTGATGATTTCATTTTCATCTTTGTTTGATTCACTTTGCACTGAGAATGTCTGGGACAAATGTATATGAAAGAAAAGATTGTTTGACAGTTTATTCAACAAACCTAAGAGGCACACAGTTTTTGGTGAAGCTACTTTTTGTCACACTTGTCTGTCCAAACAAATGCCTTATCCCCACATGGTGTGGAACATCACCATGTCATCATCAGGATCCCCGATCCCCGTCCCTCCACACACACACACACACACACACACACACACACACACACACACACACACGGCCACTTACCGCCAAAAAGAAAAGAAAAAATTGGGAGAGCAGGGAGCTAACGTTATTCCTTGTTAACCAGCAAGAGTGATCGCCCTTAGTTCACTTCGTTTGCTCATTTTTCTTGAAACTAGCTTCTCTCTCTTCAGTTGCTGTTTCTTTTCAGTGGTCAGCCCAATCATCGTTGGCCTTGGTGTCTTCCTTGTCATCTCTAAATAAGCTGCTACTTCATTGACCTCTTTTGTCTGTTTCTTGCCCTTGCCTTTGTGCCGAAACTCATGTGCTTGATGTTTGCTGTTGTCGCTTTATAACTCGAGCAGGGGGACTGGACTGCCATGACATGGCATTCAGTTCACGAGCCAACCCAAACAGCAACAGTACCCGGGTCTGTGGAGACAGGCCAGCAATTCCCTTCCTCCTGGTCCCTGCTCTTGACCCTCCGGCACCTTAGAGATGAAAAAAAGCAGCAGGGAATATTGGGGGGGGGGGGGGGGGGGATGCTGTATAGTCTTGCTCCCAGCAGGGCTCAGGGTCAGTTGGCTTCCCCAGTGGAGGATATTCAACAGGGCTCCCTGCTGCAAAAGGGAGAATCTTGGTAAAGGGCTGGGACGAGGCGTGTGAGGTGGCAGGGTCTGCTCACCTTGGTAAAGGGCTGGATGAAGTGTTTGAGGTGGCAGGGTCAGTGCTCGCCTTGGTAAAGGGCGGGGACGAGGTGTTTGAAGTGGCACTGTCAGTTCTTACCTTGATAAAGGGCTGGGATGAGGTGTTTGAGGTGGCAGGGTCAGTGCTTACCTTGGTAAAGGGCTGGCACGAGGTGTTTGAGGTGGCACTGTCAGTGCTCACCTAGGTAAAGGGCTGGGACAACGTGTTTAAGTGGCACTGTCAGTGCTTACCTTGGTAAAGGGCTGGGACAAGGTGTTTGAGGTGGCAGGGTCAGTGGTCACTTGGTGGTAAGGGCTGGGACAAGGTGTTTGAGGTGGCAGGGTCAATGCTTACCTTGGTAAAGGGCTGGAACGAGGTGTTTGAGGTGGCACTGTCAGTGCTTACCTTGGTAAAGGGCTGGAACGAGATGTTTGAGGTGGCAGGGTAAGTGCTTACCTTGGTAAAGGACTGGAACGAGGTGTTTGAGGTGGTGGCAGGGTCAGTGGTCACCTTGGTAAAAGGCTGGGTGAGATGTTTTGAGTGGGCAGGGTCAGTGCTCACCTTGGTAAAAGGCTGGATGAGGTGTGTAAGGTGGCAGGGTCAGTGCTAACCTTGGTAAAGGGCTGGGACAAGGTGTTTGAGGTGGCAGGGTCAGTGCTTACCTGGGTAAAGGGCTGGGACAAGGTGTTTGAGGTGGCAGGGTCAGTGCTTACCTGGGTAAAGGGCTGGGACGAGATGTTTGAGGTGGCAGGGTCTGCTCATCTTGGTAAAGGGCTGGGACAAGGTGTTTGAGGTTGGTGGGGTCTGCTCACCTTCTCACTGCATCCTGGGCAGGATCTTCTCCTGTCTGTGATGCTGGGCTGGAGAAATCCTCTACCTCCTCCGAGGTGCTGCTTATTTCTTGTCAATTTCTGTCTTTGTTTAAGGGAGAGCAGAACTGAGCCTTTCTGCCTCTAGACTGAGCATGGAGACTAATATATAGGGGCCTCACTGGCCACTAATGCCCAGGTCTGGGATTGAAGAACTGCACAGGGACATTATCATGTGCGCACAATGTCTGTCTCAACAGGAGGGTGCATTTCCCACCATCCCTTTCAGTGTTCTGGCATGTGTTTGGACAGGTAAGCATCAAAGACATTAGTTTACTACTATACATAATTTCATGAAATACCTGTCCAAAACACTTGGATGCCTTTCCACCTCCCCGCTTTATTGGGAAACAGTGCATAAACTGAGCTAGTTGCAGTGTGTTTTGATGAAGTGAACTCACTGAGGACTATCACTCTGACTAGCTGACTAGGAATGAAGGCGAGGCTAGCTTCTTGCTCTCCCAGTTTGGGGTTTTTCTTTTTATCCTGATGACATGGGGATGTTCCATGCCAAGTGGGGATAAAGCATTTGTTTGGACAGGAGCTTCATGAACTGCTTTTAGCAGTGCCGTTCCCTTCTTAAAAGTGCACAGTTCATAGCAAATAAACAACAGATACAAACATATGAAGATGCAAACCAATAATACAAACTAATAAAAACATTGAATATAAAAAGTTGACAGTCTTGACAATCAACTGTTTCATTAATCTTTCAAATCATTAATCAAACCTGTCACCGACGCATCGCTTTGTTTTCTTAAATTGGAATTTGGAAAAAAAAAAAAAAAAAAAAAAAGCTGAAAATTCAGGTGCATTGTTGATTTATAGAAATATGTATGATTCTGGCAACAAGTCATATTTAACTATGACCTTTGGTCCAGTTTCCGACCAGAGCTGTACGGCTGTCAACTGTTTTGGAAAGACGACAGAACCTTGCTGGTGGGATGGGGAGACAGAGTCAAGGTGAGGTTCATCCTTCCTGTGTTGGACCAGTGTGTTCATTTATTAAGCAGTCAGACCTGTGCACATGTATGAGCACAACCAGTCCCATGTGAAGCACACGCTGAAGTTTGCGAATGATTCCAAGGATATCGCAGCTCTGCTGCTGATTTTAAGACAGTTGATCTGGAAAGTAAAGTGAGAAAAAATGGATGTATATGCATGTATATACATGCACACACACAAAACACATGTGCAGGCACACATGCATGCACGCACGCTTGATTGATCTGGAAAGTAAAGTGAGAAAAAATGGATGTATATGCATGTATATACATGCACACACACAAAACACATGTGCAGGCACACATGCATACACGCACGCTTGACTTGGTGAGAGTGCCGCTATGGGGAGGCAAGTTTTACTTCCAATGGAAGGCACTGAAAATGTTTTTTGTTCAGGCAGATTGAAGTTGGTGTTTGGTAAGGATCGTTGGGGCTTCTGCAGCCAAACATGTTTGGTGTACTTTGAACACTGTGTTACCAAAAATATCACTCATACTCCATAGAGGTTGTTGGTTGGATGGAGGAGTAGGCAAGCAATGAATTGACCATGAGTGTCATGTGTGAATGGAGGCCTGTCTTTGAGAGGCACACAGCCAGCTGCAGACATGGCAGGCGCTCAGTGATGTGTAGTTTTGTTGTTCCTCACCTGAAGGCACTGGGCCCCTGCAGGTTGGAAGGTGTTGATCAGAAATATTCCCAGAGTAAACTTTGGACATGCTTTTTCCTAGTTTTGCCTGTGATGGTCAATACGATGAAGGAGCAAACCGCAGGTGCAGCACTGCCAAAGAGTTAAGATTTCAGGCAAGGGGAATCCTGGCTCCGGCTGTCAGTCTGTTCAAAACACGGCCTTCAGTCCTATCTGGAGCAGATGTGAAGTAGAGAGAGGGACAGTGGTTGAACAGCTCTGCTAGGTGTGCAGGTGTGTGTGTGATTAAGGAACAAATGTCAGGTAGAGGGAGGTACAATGGTTGAACAGGTGTGCTGAGTGTGTGATGAAGGAACAAATGTCAGGTAGAAAGAGGGACAGTGGTTGAACAGGTGTGCTGAGTGTGTGATGAAGGAACAGACATGAGGTAGAGATATGTACAGTGGTTGAACAGGTGTGGTGAGTGTGTGATGAAGGAACAAATGTCAGGTAGAAAAGAGGGACAGTGGTTGAACAGGTGTGCTGAGTGTGTGATGAAGGAACAGACATGAGGTAGAGATATGTACAGTGGTTGAACAGGTGTGGTGAGTGTGTGATGAAGGAACAAATGTCAGGTAGAAAGAGGGACAGTGGTTGAACAGGTGTGCTGAGTGTGTGATGAAGGAACAGACATGAGGTAGAGAGAGGTACAGTAGTTGAACAGGTGTGGTGAGTGTGTGATGAAGGAACAAATGTCAGGTAGAGAGAGGTACAATGGTTGAACAGGTGTGCTGAGTGTGTGATGAAGGTACAAATGTCAGGTAGAGAGAGGTACAGTAGTTGAACAGGTGTGCTGAGTGTGTGATGAAGGTACAAATGTCAGGTAGAGAGAGGTACAGTAGTTGAACAGGTGTGCTGGGTGTGTGATGAAAGTACAAATGTCAGGTAGAGAGAGGTACAATAATTGAACAGGTGTGATGAAGGTACAAATGTCGGGTAGAGTGAGGTACAATGGTTGAACAGGTGTGTTGAGTGTGTGATGAAGGTACAAATGTGAGGTAGAGAGGTACAATAGTTGAACAGGTGTGCTGGGTGTGTGATGAAGGTACAAATGTGAGGTAGAGAGGTACAATGGTTGAACAGATGTGCTGGGTGTGTGATGAAGGTACAAATGTGAGGTAGAGAGGTACAATGGTTGAACAGGTGTGCTGGGTGTGTGATGAAGGAACAGACATGATTTAGAGAGAGGTACAATGGTTGAACAGGTGTGCAGGTATGTGATGAAGGAACAGACATGAGGTAGAGAGAGGTACAAAAGTTGAACAGGTGTGCAAGGGGTGCAGATGTGTACGATGAAGGAACAACCGTCAGGTAGAGAGAGGTACAAAGGTTGAACAAGTGTGCAGGTGTGTAAGATGAAGGAACAAATGTCAGATAAAGAGAGAGGTACAAAGGATGAACAGGTGTGCTGTGTGTTTGATGTAGGAACAGACATGAGGCAGAGAAAGGGAAAAGGTTGAACAGGTGTGCTGGGTGTGCAGGTGTGTATGGTGAAGGAACAGGTCCGCAAAGAGGCACAGGACTTGCCCAGACGCTACGTGGAAATCAGTGAGAGTCTCATTCCTGTCACCAGTCTCTGTCAGCTACACAGCTTTGAAGACTCATCACCCTAGGGTTCTGCTCACACCCTGCAGTCAAAACTCCAGAGAGAAAAGGCTTATATGTCAGTCTTGAACACATGTTCCATTAAAATGAGAGGTAAATGTAGAAGCTTTTGAAAAGCTTTGGGTTTATCAGGGTTTATGTTCATGTGAAGTAGCCTTCACGTTGTATGTAAGAGTCGCCTGTTCATTAGTAGTCAGCTTTGATCGGGATGTACAGTTCAGTCCATCGGAATCATATTGACGAATAACCAGTTTTGTTTGTTATAACCAAGCGAACAATAGCCATTTTTTTTTGTTTTTGAACTGTTTTGCAAGAAGGATTTTGTTTAGATTGAAGAGCCCCTCAGAATGTGACATTTGGTGTCTGTAATAAATGTTGTAACAAGTTTTCATAACCTCTTTTATCATCTCCAGGACTATACACCACCTTTGTATACTGTCCAGATGCGTTAGAATTGTAGAGATCACAAACATTTTAATAGCGTGATTTTTAAGTTGTTTTTTGATTTGGGAGTCTTTCTGAACATGGTGTATTGATGCCAGTGATACAGACCTTTGAGTGTGTTTCTATGACAGTGCTTAGTATCTCAGTGCATGTTTATTTTGTTTCAGCGGCCCTGTTTCAGACAGATTTTTCTATGTTTGTGGCATTGCTCCATGGGAGACAACTTGGTCATTCTGTCCTATGACCTGGATGGGATGCAGCAAGAGGTATGCCAGCGCTGAATAGTCCATATGCTGTTGATGTTTGGCTCCGTGAAGGAGACATGTAGAATTCATGCCTACTCTAAAGTTAATTTGCTTGACTCGTTGCACTTACAGTACATGTTGAAAAAAATCCTGTTATCTTGCAAGTTTAGCCATACAGATTAATCCGTCATATATTTAGTGAGCTGCTCTGATTTTAATTTCTATCGTTTTTTTAATGCAGGGTGATAGTCATCTAAATCAAGCGCAGAGATTGGATCGCCATAGAGATTGTTTGACAATGCCACTGACTAACGTGATGTAAATAAGGGATATGTTGACAGGGATGTGATGTAAATAAGGAATATGTTGACAGGGATGTGATGTAAATAAGGAAAATGTTGACGGATGTGATGTAAATAAGGAATTTGTTGACAGGGATGAGATGTAAATAAGGAATATGTTGACGGATTTGATGTAAATAAGGAATTTGTTGATAGGGTTGTGATGTAAATAAGGAATTTTTTTGACAGGGATGTGATGTAAATAAGGAATTTGGGATGTGATGTAAATAAGGAATTTGTGAGGGTGTGATGTAAATAAGGAATTTGTTGACAGGGATGTGATGTAAATAACGGATATGTTGACAGGGATGTGATGTAAATAATAAATATGTTGACAGGGATGTGATGTAAATAATAAATATGTTGACAGGGATGTGATGTGAAAGGAAACAGATATATTTACAGGGATGTGATGTGAATAAGGAATTTGTTGACAGGGATGTGATGTAAGTAATGGATATGTTGACAGGGGATGTGATGTAAATAAAATAAGGAATTTGTAAATGAATGTGTTGACAGGGAGGACGTATGGTCTGCAAGCGACCTCATCTACAAATTGTGGAACCTGGCATCAACAAATACGAAGAGATTTCTAATGATGCACTGTCCATTCGGGGTTTTGAGGAATACCGCATCAGTGATTACCACCTAGGTGTGTACAGACTGGCTGTTCCTTTCAGTGGATCATTTCAGCGCATTGCCCTGACCATAAACTCGTTTCATTTTAGTCTGATTTGCAGCAGATTTGTCAGAGCTAACGTTTTGCCAGTATTTGTTGAAACACTTTTTGTTTGGGGATCATGTCATTTAAGGGGAATAATCATGCATATTTCTTTGTTTAGAAAAGTTATAAGAAGATGACATGCAAAAAAAAAAAAAGAGTTTTAAATCCTGCCTGAAATGTGTGTTTCTGAAGTAATTATTATCATGATAAAATTATGGCAACAGTTTGGTAGATTTCAAAATGTGTGTTTTTAGTAGTAGTGATTCATTTGGATAAAAGAAAATGATATTTGCAGGAAGAGAAGGTAGCCCTTGTTCTTAAAAATAGGCTTTGGGGCTGTGCTAGCTTTTGTGTTGGCAAGGAATGAAAAATAAAACAAAAAGTCATTTTAGCAAATATCTTAAAAAAAAAAAAAAGTTTCTTTTGTAATCAGAAGTAATTGAGGAAGTGGTTTAAGTATTGAATTTGCTGCAGGTATATGATGGGTTCGAGTGTTGCACCAAAGAGTGAAGAAGTCCTTGGTGCATTCCGTGTCATGTACTACTCACAGTGAAACATATTCTTTTAGAGTGTTGGGACTTGCATTATATGAGACATAAACACTTTACAGCAGACTCCATGAAAACGTTGTTGAGATATGTTCTGTCTGTTGTGATCTTTGAATGTCTGAAGATCAACATTTTTCATCTGACCTGAGATTTTACAGAATAAGACTTTTAACACAATGTCCGGTGTGTTTGTAGGTGTATTTTAAAAGTTTGTGTGAATGATGGTTTTTTATTTTTTCAACTACTTGTGAGTTCTGCAACACAGTGACAGCCCTGATATGGCCCCTTTGCGGTCAGCTGGGCTATAAGCACAATGCCTTACATATCTTGTGTCTTGCAAAGTGTATGCCTGAAGAGAACTTACTGCGGTTGATATGAAGGGTTTGTGTGTGTTGCAGAGTGTATGCCTGAAGAGAACTTGTTGCAGTTGATATTGTGGGTTTGTGTGTGTTGCAGAGTTTATGCCTGAAGAGAACTTGTTGCAGGTAACATGATGGGTTTTTTGTGTTGCAGAATGTATGCCTGAAGAGAACTTACTGCAGGTGATATGACGGGTTTGTGTGTTGCAGAATGTATTCCTGAAGAGAACTTTCTGCAGTTGATATGGTGGGTTCGTGTGTGTTGCAGAGTGTGTGCCTGAAGAGAACTTACTGCAGGTGATACGATGGGTTTGTGTGTTGCAGAGTGTATGCCTGAAGAGAACTTACTGCAGGTGATACGATGGGTTTTATGTTGCAGAGTGTATGCCTGAAGAGAACTTGTTCTTCATCGTCAGTCCCAAGGATGTGGTGGTGTCCAGGCTGCGGGACAAGGACGACCACATCTCATGGCTCATGGAACACGAGCGATACGAGGTCAGCCATCTTTCTTTCCTCGTTGGTATACTGGACAAGGTGACCGTTCAGATCTCAATCATTTTTATAGGGCTTGATTTTTGTTCTTCATGTGTTTACCTGTGTGTTAGCTTTTTGCAGGGTATGTTGTCAGTCAGTGTGTATTACCTGTTTGTTGTGAGCCCAGTTGATGTGTTTCATTTTTAAGTCAGCATGTGTTACCTGTCTGTCATGAGCCATGTTTCACTTGTCAGTGTGTATCACCTGTCTGTAGTGAGCTGTGTTGATGTGTTGCTGTCAGTCAGTGTGTATCACCAGTCTGTAGTAGCTGTGAGCTGTGTTGATGTGTTGTTGTCAGTCAGTGTGTATTACCTGTCTGTAGTGAGCTGTGTTGATGTGTTGTTGTCAGTCAGTGTGTATCACCTGTCTGTAGTGTGATGTGTTGTTGTCAGTCAGTGTGTATCACCTGTCTGTAGTGTGATGTGTTGTTGTCAGTCAGTGTGTATCACCTGTCTGTAGTGAGCTGTGATGATGTGTTGTTGTCAGTCAGTGTGTATTACCTGTCTGTAGTGAGCTGTGATGATGTGTTGTTGTCAGTCAGTGTGTATCACCTGTCTGTAGTGAGCTGTGTTGATGTGTTGTTGTCAGTCAGTGTGTATCACCTGTCTGTAGTGAGCTGTGATGATGTGTTGTTGTCAGTCAGTGTGTATTACCTGTCTGTAGTGAGCTGTGTTGATGTGTTGTTGTCAGTCAGTGTGTATCACCTGTCTGTAGTGAGCTGTGTTGATGTGTTGTTGTCAGTCAGTGTGTATCACCTGTCTGTAGTGAGCTGTGTTGATGTGTTGTTGTCAGTCAGTGTGTATTACCTGTCTGTAGTGAGCTGTGTTGATGTGTGTTGTTGTCAGTCAGTGTGTATCACCTGTCTGTAGTGTGATGTGTTGTTGTCAGTCAGTGTGTATCACCTGTCTGTAGTGAGCTGTGTTGATGTGTTGTTGTCAGTCAGTGTGTATTACCTGTCTGTAGTGAGCTGTGATGATGTGTTGTTGTCAGTCAGTGTGTATCACCTGTCTGTAGTGAGCTGTGTTGATGTGTTGTTGTCAGTCAGTGTATCACCTGTCTGTAGTGAGCTGTGTTGATGTGTTGTTGTCAGTCAGTGTGTATTACCTGTCTGTAGTGAGCTGTGTTGATGTGTTGTTGTCAGTCAGTGTGTATCACCTGTCTGTAGTGAGCTGGGTTGATGTGTTGTTGTCAGTCAGTGTGTATCACCTGTCTGTAGTGAGCCTTGTTGATGTGTTTGACATGTTGTTTTTCAGTGTGTATCACCTGTCTGTAGTGAGCTGTGTGTTGATGTTTGACATGTTGTTTTTCAGTGTGTATCACCTGTCTGTAGTGAGCTGTGTTGATGTGTTTGACATGTTGTGTTTCAGTGTGTATCACCTGTCTGTAGTGAGCTGTGTTGATGTGTTTGACATGCTGTTTTTCAGTGTGCATTAGCTGTCTGTAGTGAGCCTTGTTGATGTGTTGTTGTCAGTCAGTGTGTATCACCTGTCTGTAGTGAGCTGTGTGTGATGTGTTGTTGTCAGTCAGAGTGTATTACCAGTCTGTAGTGAGCCTTGTTGATGTGTTGTTGTCAGTCAGTGTGTATCACCTGTCTGTAGTGAGCCTTGTTGATGTGTTGTTGTCAGTCAGTGTGTATCACCTGACTGTAGTGAGCCTTGTTGATGTGTTTGACTTGTTGTTTTCCAGGGAGGCCATGGCGTGTGCATCTGACCATGAAAAGGAACTGAAGACACATTCCTATGAAGTGAGTAGCGTTCAGTGTATGTGGTGGTGGGTTTTGTTGGTTTGCTTGTTTTTGTCCCATGTTCTGTGGTCTGCACTTAGTGTTGTTGTTTCCACACTGTTAATCCTCCCTCCCCATACAAGACTCATCTTGTTGCTGCTCAGCATCCGCATTAACATCTGATGTGCAGACATGCCTCAGTCCTGAAGCTGAGGCCACTCTCTAAGATACTGTGTATGAAGGAGTGTTTTGCAGGACCTTCAAATCCTCAGGTCATTCTAGACCAGACAACTGTGAACAAGATGGCCCTCACACCAGGAAACTTTCGAGATGATGTTGAATAATGACTGTGGTCCACCTCCTTCAGCAAGTCCAATTATTTTCTATTACAACCCAGTTTTCATGCTTATATCTCCCATATGCAACTTACTTTAGAGTGTCAAAAATCCATTGTCTTTAGGTTTGGATTTTTTACTTGCTTATGTAAACAAGTTTGTTTATGTAATCTTGCACCAAATGTAAGAAGATAAGTGATCATTCTTTCTTCGAGGGAGAAGGCAAAGAAGAAGGGGGAAGTATGTAGGTGAGGTGTGAGTGCAAGGGGGGAGGGGAGCAGGGCAGTGGGTGCAAGGGGAGGCAGTCATATCCTGTGCCAGCGGGGGTCAAGGTCAGGGTACCGCCACTGTCTTAACCAGTGTGGGTCAAAAGCAGGGCATCGCTGCTGTCATAACCAGCAGGGATCAAGGTCAGGGTGCTGCCACTGTCTTAACCTGTGTGGGTCAAAGGCAGGGCATCACCACTGCATAACCAGCAGGGGTCAAGGTCAGGGCACCGTCACTGTCTTTACCAGCAGTTGGTAAAAAAGAACAGAAGGCAGGGTGGACAGGGGCAGCAGGGGAGGGAATTTGGGAAATGGCGCTGAAAAACAAGGTCGCGAGAGCAAACACGACGAGCATTGAAATTAAAATAGAAACATGCCAACCATAAGCCTCACACGGCATGTGTACCCAGGGTTTAGCGAAACCCAAAACTGAAGAAGTAAAGAAGCAAACACACAAGCGATCTTTACACAAAGAAGAAGTGTAGGCGAGATAGAGCACAAGACTTACCTTGCTTCGGCTGCAGGCCGAAGATGAATGCAGAACAGGAAGTGGCCACAGGCTTTCTTCCTATGGCAGAAGTAGGGTGGGCGTCACATGACTGTCTATTAGTGCATTAGCCACAAATATTCGGCCTGGGAGAGCTGACTAACTGAATGCTGTGGTCTGACATGGTATAGTATATGACGCCAAACAGGGAGTATAATAAAAACTCCCCATTTCGGAAGATAGAGTGCATTGTGCAGAGATACCCCAAATCAGCACTATCCACAGATACCCAACAAGATAGGGAACAATGTGTAGGACACCCATATCCTCAAGACATTGATGCTGTACAGGATACCAAACAAGATTGTGTTGTTAGGAATACCCACATCTTTAAGATGTAGACAGCGTTGTGCAGGACCTCTTGAATCTTTTAAGACTTGAACACTGTCAGTGGATACTCCACTTAGTAGAGTATTTTTTGGAGGAATGCCCAGATCTTGATGTGATGTCAGCACCATCAGAAGGTATTCTACATGATAAAAGAGTTTTGTGCAGTAACATCCAAATCCTCGGGACATTACACTATCAAAATTTTTCTCTGTAGTAGAATGTTTTTTTAGGGAACACTTAATCCCTTATGACATAAGCCTGATCAAAAGTTATTCTGCATGGTAGAGAGGTTTGTTAGGGAATGCCCAGATGTGTTTAAGCCGTGACCCAGGGTGGTGTACAGGGCAGACTGGTGTGCAGGCCATCGGGCGAGCCTACCTGGACTACCTGCTGGAGGAGGAGCAGTTTGCGGAGGCAGTGAAGATGTGTCCCAAGATCCTGGGCAAGAGGAAGGACCTGTGGGAGGAGGAGATCTACAAGTTTGCCAACATCGGACACCTCAGGGTCAGTGCCGGGAGTGGGAGGGTGTGTGAGAGTGTGTCTGTCTGTGAGGCTAAGTGTGTGTGAGAGTAAGTCTGTGTGTGCCTGTGTGAGTGTGTGTGTGTGTCTGTAAGTGTATGTGTGTGTCTATGACAGTAAGTCTCTGTGTGTCTGCAAGAGTAAGTCTCTGTGTGTCTGTGAGAGCGTGTCTGTCTGTGAGGCTAAGTGTGTGTGAGAGTAAGTGTGTGTGTGTGTGTGAGAGAGTAAGTGTGTGTGTGTCTGTGAGAGTAAGTGTATGTCTGTAAGAGTATGTGTGTGTCTATGACAGTAAGTCTCTGTGTGTCTATGAGAGTAAGTCTCTGTGTGTCTGTGAGAGTAAGTCTGTGTGTCTGTGAGAGTAGGTGTGTATGTAAGTGTGTGTGTGTGTCTGTGAGAGTAGGTATGGGTGTCTGTGAGAGTAAGTGTGTGTGTCTGTAAGAGTTTGTGTGTGTGTGGGAGTAAGTCTGTGTGTGTGAGAATAAGTGTGTGTCTGCGAGAGTGTCTGAGAGAGTAAGTCTGTGCGTGTGTGAGAGAGAAGGTGTGTGTGTCTGTGTTTGTGAGAGTAAGTCTTTGTATGAGAGAGAGAGGGTGTGTGTGTGTCTGTGTCTGTGAGAGTAAGTGTGTATGTGTGTGTGTGTGCAGGCGATAGCCATGTGCATCCCACAGCGGACCCAGTGCTGAGCCCATCTATCTATGAGATGGTTCTGTACAACTTCCTGCAGACGGATTACACGGTGTGTACAGTACCATACACAGTTCTATTCATTTTGGACGTTAGGTTGGTAACAGTGATGTGTTCTGAGCTGACTTGATTACAGTTATTACACAGTATGTACCGTACCATGTACTATTCTGTTTGTTGTAGTCGTTAGGTTGGTAACAGTGATGTGTACTGAGCTGACTTGATTACAGTTATTACACAGTATGTACAGTGCTGTGTACTGTTCTATTCATTGTAGTTGTTAGGTTGAAAACAGTGATGTGTAGATCAGACTTGATTACAGTAATTACAGGGTGTGTGTGTGTGTGTGTGTGTGTGTGTGTGTGTGTGTGTGTGTGTTCATTTGATAGAGTTACATTGTTCCATTTCTTTAAAAATTGTGAACAAGAGTGAGGCTTTGTTAATCTGCTCTCTTTCTCAAGTATCAAAAGAACTACAAATTTGAAAAGTTTCAGAACAGGAACATTCTTACTCATGTTGCACACTCTGTCTTAATTCTTCTCATACCACCAACGGTAGCTACCGCCGATGACGTCCCCTACACTTGAGAGCCAAAGGCAGTAGCTACTGCCAAAAAACACATGGCACACACTAAGCTAATTTTAAAGCTGATGTCACTTCCCCAGGACAGTCTGGTGCATGTACACTTGAAATAAACATGGATACTTCCTTTGTCTGCAAATTCAAGCATCTAATCATCAATTCAGTGGGGATTTAAAAAATTTTTTTTTAGCAGTTTCCGTGATGGAGGTGAACGAAGCGTTTCTAGCTGATCTCTTCAGTGGCTTAGGGAGTGATGACGAGTATTTTGAGGATTTACACTGGAAGAATGTTTGGAGGTGACAAAGAGAAAGGTGCTGAAAGAAGAACATGTGGATGAACTGATTGATCACTTGAATGCAGACAATTCCAATTTGGAAGAAAGATGATGAAGTGATAGGCTGCCCGAAAGTTTTATGTTACCCAACAGTTGCCACCATCTACAACAACAACAACATCACCATCAAAAACACAACATTATACACTTGAATTTAATGTCAGAACAATTTACATGCATTTCTGCATAATTTCACCAAATCTCATGGCAATTCAGTCAGAATTGTATTTTCTGGATTTTTTTTTTTTTTTTTTTTCGTAACGTAGGTTTTTTTTTTTTTTTTTGTAACGTAGGTGATAAAATTCTGAGTCAGTAAAAAAAATGCTTGGTTTCCATATATAGAAACAGTGCTAAAATACTTGGCGGGAGAAGGTTTTAACCCAGGCATGCACTGATGCATGCATACACAGGCATGCACACATGCTTGCACACACACGCATGCACATGCGCACGCACGCACACACACACACACACACACACACACCTTTACACACACTCTCTCTGTTTGTCTCTCTGCCTGTCTTTCTCTCTCGATCTCTCTCTCTCTCTTCTCTCTCTCTCTGTCTCTCTCTGTCTCTCTCTCTCTCTCCCTCCCTCTCCACCCAGCACCTAATTGTGCATTAAGGTAGAAGTACAGACAGGTGATGAGGGGGGCCCCACTGTTGCAGCTGTTCTACCAGCTGATCAAGACCTGGGCCCCACGAGCTGTACAACAGGGAGGTGATGGTCAACACTGTGGTCAGCCGACTGGACAAGGACCCTGACCAGGACCTGCTGATCCAGAGCCTGGGCCAGCTGTGAGTTAGCAGTCAGCTGACTGGACATCAGCCACAGCAGATCGCTTTTTCCCTTTTCATTTTTTGTTCATGGGTTTGTGTGAGGAGAGAGGGGCCAGGCAGGCTGAGCGGGTGAAGCATTGTCCTCTGTCTCCATGGGTCCTGGGCTCGATCCCCTGTGGAAATGAGCAGCTAGGAGATGTTCAGTCAGCGTCAGGTAGAATGCAGACCTGCCAGGCTGTCTGGATGAGGCCATACCCCCAAGGACTTCTGACTGTGTGAACACTGCCATACAGTGTAAAAAAGATGAATCAGTGAATGAAAATGATCAAATGAATATGAGTCAGTGAACGAAAATAATCAAATTGAAAACTTATGCTCACCTTTATCCCCAAGCTGTTGTCTGTCGTGGAAGTGTCAGCTGTCATGTACCGATGAGATGGATTGCACACACTTGCACACACATACACACACACACACACACACACACACACACACACACACACACACACATTCACACATTTACACATTTGCACATACACTCATGCACACACACAAAATGCACACAGACTTAAACACAGCCATACATAGTGGAATCATGCTCACACACCACCCCACCATATATCACCTGAACCTCCCACTTCCCTCCACTCCCTACCTCTCCCCCTGGTCTTCACCCCGAACCCCTGTCTCTGTCCGCATCCCAACTCTACCCCATCTCCTTCCCACACACACCCCCCTCAAAACTTCACTGCATGAATTGACATACTCCATTGAAAATCAAGAGATGTGCGTACTGGTCCATTTAAATTGCCATTACAGGGGGTTTTTTTTTATGATACTGGTAGATGGTGTGTGGATTCTTTATTGTTTCAACTGGATACTGATTAAAATTAATAACGAACCTTGTCAGTGTTGGCTTATGTGGTAGAATTTATGTTGAGCACATGTTTTGGTTAGATAATGCTTGTTAGTCTACCTGCAGTAATCATCCTCAGTTCTGGATTCGTTTCTACAGGTACGCATATCAAAAGGCCTTTGATAAAGCACTGTCCATCTATCTCAGGTAAGATCAATTTAACTCTGTGTGTGTGTGTTTGTGTGTGTGTTTGTTTGCAGGTGCTCACGTTTGCATACACTTTATTGTTTGTGTGTTTGTATCTCGTCTGTCTGTCTGTCTGTGTTTGCCTCTGTTGGCACAGTCGCAGGTGAATATACATGATACTTGATAGAGAAGTTTCATTGTCATTCTCCACTTCTGTCTTTTTCCACCCAACTGCTTCCCTCTCCCTCCAAACCTCTTTCCTCTTGCTCCCTGCAACCTCCAATCTTCTTGTGTCTTTCTTTTTTTGTTTTTTTTTTTTTCTTTTTGACTCCTCCTTCTGTTTTTTTTCTTCCTGACCCTCAATCGTTATCTGCAAGGCCTGCCAACATTTGAAGGCCTTTGAAATGCAGAGAAATGGCTTGTCTTTAACCTGTTTTTGAAGATCGCCACCACTCAGAAAAATGACTGTACTTTTTCATCCAGCCTTTGGAGATCTTTAAAAGTGAAAAAAAAAGATTTTTCTTTATCATCCTATTGTGGTTTTTAAAATTGTAAAAACATAGTCATAGAAGGTTTTTGAAACTGAAAAATGGCTATTTTTTCCGCAGAGTTTGAAGATCTATTAAAGTTTGAAAATATGGCCAGAGTCAAAAATTTGTTAACGTTGCCATGGACTCTGAAACTGCTGTGAAAACTTGTGATACAAAAAAAAAAACAATCATTGTCTGTCAAACAAAAAATGTATGTTGCAAATTGAATTTAGTGGTTGTATCAATTGGTCACTGAATATTCTGAATTGAATAAGCTACTTTTATCTTCAGTAAAGGCATTTGTTATAAATTGAGTTTGGTAGTGGTATTAACAGCAGATTGACTGATTCATTTTGAATTTAATTGTTGAATCAACTACTTGGCGATTGTTTTAAATTGGAATCAGTAGTTCTACCCGTATCCTGAGTGAGTTTTCCAAACTAAATTTAGCAGTTCTGACTGAACGTTGCAGATTGAATTTATTGGTTATATCTACCATTCATTGATAGTTCTGAATGGTATTAGGTAGTTATATTTTCTGCTCATCGTTTGTTCTGATTGAATATTGTAAGTCTTTCTCCTGTGCATTGGTTGTTCCAAACTGAATTTGAAATTTTCTGCTGTGTGAGCTTTTTGTTCCAGAAGAAAAGGAAATGGTGAAATCGTTGTGAAGTAGTGTCACTGCTGTTGTCATACTCTGCCAGCAGCATCTCTCTTCCCTCCTCTTCATCATCATTGTCCTTTATCCTCCTCCTCTCTTTCTTCCTTTATCCTTCATCAGCAGTTCTTGTGGATCTTCCTTCTTCACTTCCTGTTTTTCTGGATACGTACCTACCTTTTCCTCATCCTGACAGACTTCATTGGTCTGCTCCAAGATCTTTTCCATCCTCCACCTCTGTCTCCATGATATGGACAGTGATGATGGTGATAGTCATGATCATGATCATGATGATGGTGATGATGATCATGATCATGATGGTGATGATCATGATGATGATGGTGATGATGATGATGATGATGATGATGATGATGATGGCTGTGTGCAGACTGGGGCACAAAGATGTGCTTGCACTGATCCAACATTCACTTCCCCCATCCTCCTCCTTTTCCTCATGATATGAACAGTGATGATAATGAGGAGGAGGAGGAGGACAATGACAGTGATGATGACAATGATGTGGTGACTGATGATGATGATGATGACAGTGATGTTTGATGATGATGACGGTGACGACAATGATGATGATGATGATGATGATGATGATGATGGGATGATGATGATGATGATGATGATGATGATGATGTCCGTGTGCAGACTGAGGAACAAGGATGTGTTTGCACTGATCCAGAAGCACTCACTGTACAAAGCCCTGGGCGATCAGATCAAACCGCTGATGGCTCTCGACAGTGAGCAAGCCACCAACTGCTGCTGGAAAATGTGGATAAAATCCCGGTAAGCGCTCATCACATCCATGTTTAATGGGTCACTGCTTCCAGATGTTACCTTTTCATCTAGCTCAGGGCCAGTTAATGTGAATTCTGGTCCTTCTTGGCAGGGAAGTCTGGGTAAAAATCTAGTCTTTCTATAAGAGCTCATAGCGCAGGGAACTGTGAATAAAGGTCTAATCTATATGGAGCCCATAGCACAGGGAACTGGGGGTAAAGGTCCAGTCTTTCTATTGGAGCCCTAGTACATGGAACTGTGGGTAAAGGTCCAGTCTTTCTATTGGAGCCCATAGCGCAGGGAACTGTGGATATAAAGGTCCAGTCTATATGGAGAGCCCATAGCACAGGGAACTGTGGGTAAAGGTCCAGTCTTTCTATTGGAGGCCATAGCGCAGGGAACTGTGGATAAAAGTCCAGTCTATATATGGAGCCCATAGCACAGGGAACTGTGGGTAAAGGTCCAGTCTTTCTATTGGAGGCCATAGCGCAGGGAACTGTGGGCAAAGGTCCAGTCTATATGGAGCCCATAGTACAGAGAACTGTGGTAAAGGTCCAGTCATTCTATTGGAGCCCATAGTACAGGGAACTGTGGATAAAGGTCCAGTCTTTAAGGAGCCTATAGCATAGGGAACTAGGTTATGGAGCCCATGGCAGCATAGGGGACTGTGGGTAAAGGTCCAGTCTTTATGGAACCCATGACACAGGGAACTGTGGGTAAATGTTCAGTGGAGCCCATAGCACAGGAAAGTCTGGGTAAAAGTCCAGTCTTTACGGAGACCATAGCACAGGGACACAGGGAACTCTAGATAAAGGTCCAGTTTTTATGGAGCCCATAGCACAGGGAACTCTAGATAAAGGTCCAGTTTTTATGGAGACCATAGCACAGGGAACTCTAGATAAAGGTCCAGTCTTCCTATTGGACTATAGCACTGGAAACTGTGTGTTATGGAACCCATAGCACAGGGAACTCTAGATAAAGGTCCAGTTTTTATGGAGACCATAGCACAGGGAACTCTAGGATAAAGGTCCAGTTTTTATGGAGACCATAGCACAGGGAACTCTAGATAAGGTCCAGTTTTTATGGAGACCATAGCACAGGGAACTCTAGATAAAGGTCCAGTTTTTATGGAGACCATAGCACAGGGAACTCTAGATAAAGGTCCAGTTTTATGGAGCCCATAGCACAGGGAACTAGCACAGGGAAAAGGTCCAGTTTTTATGGAGCCCATAGCACAGGGAACTCTAGGTAAGGTCCAGTTTTTATGGAGCCATAGCACAGGGAACTCTAGATAAAGGTCCAGTTTTTATGGAGACCATAGCACAGGGAACTCTAGATAAAGGTCCAGTTTTTATGGAGCCCATAGCACAGGGAACTCTAGATAAAGGTCCAGTCTTCCTATTGGACTATAGCACTGGAAACTATGTGTTATGGAACCCATAGTACAGGGAACTGTGGGTAAAGGTCCAGTCTTTCTATTGGAGCCCATAGCACAGGGAACTGTGGGTTATGGAGCCCATAGTACAGGGAACTGTGGGTAAAGGTCCAGTCTTTCTATTTGAGCCCACAGCACAGGGAACTCTAGATAAAGGTCTAGTCTTCATGCAGCCCATAGCACAGGGAACTGTGGGTAAAGGTCCAGCCTTTATGGAGACCATAGCTCTGGGAACTCTGGGTAAAGGTCCAGTCTTTATGGAGCCCATAGTGCAGGGAACTGTGGGTAAAGGTCCAATCTTTCTATTGGAGCCCATAGCACAGGGAATTGTCGGTAAAGGTCCAGTCTTTCATTGGAGCCCATAGCACAGGGAACTGTGGGTAAAGGTCAAATCT
The DNA here is from genome assembly GCA_016801955.1 of Conus betulinus. Lineage (NCBI taxonomy): Eukaryota > Metazoa > Mollusca > Gastropoda > Neogastropoda > Conidae > Conus > Conus betulinus. Next base: position 165,454 of record JADBJO010003392.1, read on the forward strand.
TTATTGAGCCTATAGCATAGGGAACTGTAGCTTATGGAGCCCATAGCAGCATAGGGGACTGTGGGTAAAGGTCCAGTCTTTATTGAGCCCATTGCACAGGAAAACTGTGGAAAAGGTCCAGTCTTTCTATTGGACCCCATTGCAGGATGTCTTTCACTCTGTCAGAGTCTGTGTCATAGAAGGACGTGTTTCAGGCACAACTAATACTACACCATGACCATGAGGTGTGTTGCCCTTTGAGACAGGTTTCTTTGCCCCAGTGTTTGTGGTGGCCATGTTACTTTGAGACAGATATCTTTGCCCCCAGTGTGTGTGGCGGCCATGTTACTTTGAGACGGGTATCTTTGCCCCAGTGTGTGTGGTGGCCATGTTATTTTTGAGACAGGTATCTTTGCCCCAGTGTGTGTGGTGGCCATGTTACTTTGAGACAGATATCTTTGCCCCCCAGTGTGTGTGTGCGGCCATGTTACTTTGAGACAGGTATCTTTGCCCAGTGTGTGTGGTGGCCATGTTATTTTCAGACAGGTATCTTTGCCCCAGTGTGTGTGTGGCCATGTTACTTCAGACAGGTATCTTTGCCCCAGTGTGTGGAGGCCACGTTACTGATGCCGTATTCCATGTGGTGTGTGCTTCAGGTGTCCAAGGTGGTGGACCAGCTGTCCAAGAGTACCAACCTGCTGTATGTGGTGAGTGTACATTTAACAGTCCTGCCTTCCTGACAGATACATTTCTTTTTGCACTGTTTACATCAGGCTGGAGAAATCTCCTGCACTGGCACACGCATACATTGGTGCATACCCACCCACTCATGCACACACATATACACACACTTGTACACCCACCACACATGCACACATACAATGATGATAATGGCACAGCCAGTTTTAGGTAGGTACTCAAGGTCTGACCAGCGCATTGGACTAATGCATAGGTCAGACATCTGCTAGATCATAGCCATGAGATCCTCTCCATCTTATTCATTTATTCATTTATCCATCAGCTTTAAATCATGTGTAAGGTATGAGGATCGGGATGACCAAGTTGACGCTACAAAGTTCCATTCTGGTATAAAAGTATATGACGGAGTTGTATTCTACAATTTCTTTCACAACATATGCAGGCATAAAGCAGGCCTGAGAGATACAGACACCTGCAGTGTTGGTCGGGAAATATGAGCAGCACAGAGTGACACTCAGTGATGTGCTTCCAGTCTTCCAGTTTAGGCCCTGAGAGCCAGCAGGGGCAGAACAATTCCATGAATAACTGCCTGTGGATGAGATTTGAACGCACAGCCTCCCAGGCTTCAAATTGCAACACTGACCAGTGCACTATGGTGGCCAGTGTTGATCTTCTGTAGTTCATGTGTGTGAGCTTGTCCTAACTTGGACAACTCTCCAAGGCAAAGGATCAGCTCTCAACAATCACCTGTCCACATGCATGGCACTGTTTGTGCAGTACCTGGACCAGGTGTTCACCAAAGGACCCGCACGCGGCCAGTGACTACGGGGAGCTGATGGTGGAACTGTACGGCGAGTTCGACCGCACCAAGCTGCTGTCATTCCTGCGGCGCAGCGAGTCCTACCCCCTGCAGAAGGCCCTGGAGATCTGCCAGAGGAGGGGCTACGTCAAGGAGCAGGTCTTCCTGCTTGGTCAGTCCATTTCATTTCACTGGGGGTGGGGGGGGGGGGGCGGGGGGGGGGGGGGGGGGGGGATAGGATGAAGGGTTGGCAGATACTGTTCAGGAACACTTTAAAGATGTGCTTTTCTGTTTGGGGTCTGGGATGGTCAGGATGTTTGTATGGGAATGAATATAGTCTGTGGGTAATTATGCATAGTAGATGCACACTCTCAAACACACACACACACACACACACACACACACACACACACACACACACACACACACACACACACACACACACACACACACACACACACACACACACACACACACACACACACACACACACACACACACACACACACACACACACACACACACACACACACACACCTGTTGATACATGTCAGATCATGTGTATTGACACCACTCGCACACGTACAGAGATGTACATTATGCAACATTCATTCCTACTTGACCAGTTTCGTACACAAGCACATACTAGATGTGGATCTGTTGTTTGGGTTGAAGCTGTTTGACTCTTCCTGTCTGGTGGTAAAAATGCTGTTAACCAAGAAAAACATGTCACCCTTTCTTTTCCTTCTTATTGTATAAATGTCCTGCACTTTTAAAGGTGAAGTCTCACCTGAGAAATTTGCATGTCATCCTTTCTTGATGTCTTTGTGCTTGCCCTATAGACTTGCTGATGAAGTTTCACCTGAGAAATTTGCGTGTGCTTGATGTGCTTGTCCTGCAGACGTGCAGAGTAGTCTCACGTGAGCAATGGTTGCAGGTCGCATGGGCAACGTGATCCAAGCCCTGAAGATGATCATGGAGGGCTTGGGTGACGTCAACCACGCCATTGACTTCTGCAAGGAGCAGAATGACGAGGAACTGTGGGAAAACCTCATTGCATACTCCATGGACAGACCAAGTAAGTGGCACTGCAAGCAGACTCCTCTGTGTCATTTGTGATGGGGGCTGGTGCTTGGTTGAATGGTTCCAGTCTTCAGGAAGTCTGACATGCAAGTGAAGACAGCACCCACCAGTGGATCAAATACTTGGACACTAATAATGTGCACTGTTTGCAAAGGCAACACCCACCAGAGAATTGAACACCTGGCACACTGACATTGTACACTGTTCTCAAAGGCAACAGCTCCCACGGTGAACATTGTGTTCTTTTGTCACTGTTCTCCAGCACAGGTGAAGATTGTGGCTTTTGTCAGACATTGGCAGCCTGGACAGCCATTCACTTTGGGTGTATTATGTATACTGACTTAAATTAAAGTACACATTATGCTCCACATTGTTGAAAAAAAAAACCCCACCAAATAGCAATGTGCGTTGTATTAACTGTTATTGTTCCAGCCTTTTCTTTTTTTTTTGGGGGGGGGGGGGGGGGGGGGGGGAAAGTTGCTTTTGTTTTTGTCTTTCATTTGCTTTTGGTGTACATTTCACATGAATGTTGTTGGTTTCAAAATATTTGTGCTCTTGCAGTGATTCTGATCATGCTCAGGTATGCGTCGTCCTCCACTTGGATGTCTTTCAGTTTTACATGGATAGCATTTTTTAGTGAAGAAGTGCTCCTTCACCAGGAATTATTCTTTTAACAGCACATTGTTACACAGGTCTGCACTAGTTTTGATTGCATGCAGAACAGTTTGTTTCTGTGTCTGTAGTATTGCTTCAGTGTTGCACTACAGATCATGTGTAGGGAGATATACGGCTGTGAAGAGCCCTAGTGATATCTTTTAACAGTTTTGGCTGCACCATATAAGGCGTAAGATATGTCAGCATTGTCATGCGTGCACACACATCCATCATGTTCTCTGTTGCTGTCACTCAGACAGGCTTACCCACAGTCCTACATTGGCTGTGAGTACACACTATTTGCCCAGTCACATCCAAGATATACACACTATATCACATAGTGAGAGTGAATGCACTTCGGAGCATGCACCCATGAAAGATAACTCTGTCAGATTGTCCCCTCCTCCACGCCAAGAATTCCTCATCTGTTTACACAAGATTTTTTTGTTGCACTTGGAGACCTCACACAGGAGTTTTCTGATGACACTGATCATTGAACAACCCTTTGAATGTCAAAGAATTTCCATTCTGTTGTTTTCAGGTTATATTGTAGACAGGCAAACAGCATGCCATATACATAGACAGAACCCAAAAGGATATCTTTGTGTATGCTTATTCTATTGTGTATACTCATTTTGTTCAAACAACTTGCACACAAGTAAACTCCCATCACCAACTTTCAGAGGAGAAGGCCAGTTTGGCCATTGATATGGATGACACACGTTACACATAGCATTCACCCAGCCTGAGAAATTGAAAGAAGAATGAAGGAAGTTAGGAAATTGAGTAAACAACATTGATTGGATAACACGGCAGCTCTTCAGTCGGCACTACCCAGGTAGGCAGCCCATTGTATGAATGAGAGTGTGGATTGTCAGTGCGTAGAACCTTTGGCAAGGTGCTACATAGATTCCCTATTACTACTACTACTACTACTACTTGTATGCAGGTCTGTCAATGGGATGTCCCCGTGTGCATGTGCGTGTGTGTGTGTGTGCAGACTTCATCATCACTGCCTTACTGCACAACGTGGGTGCCGACATTGACCCCATCAAGATCATAAGCCGCATCCAGAACGGGCTGAGCATTCCCGGACTGAGGGACTCTCTGGTCAAGATCTTGCAGGACTACAACCTCCAGGTCAGTGGGGAGGTGGGGGGGGGGTCGGTCGCTCTCTTGTGGCAAAAGATCTGTGAGAGGTGGAGGTGCCGGGCAGGAGATGGAGAGGAAGAGGGGTAGAAGTGGTGGTTGAAGATTTTAGAGCCTTAAATGAAAGGGAAGAAAATCAGTCCATACTAATTTCCAGGAATTATTTCCTTTCCTTTTCTTACATGTGTGGAATCTTAGGGAGAGGGAGGAGGATGGTAGAAGTGGCAGAAAGGGTGCATGTATATGTGCAGGCATGCATGGTGCGCATATGAGCAGGTGTGTGCATGCACATGTGTAGGCTAATGATCACTGTGCTCACTGCAAAGGCTGCCTGGATCCTTGCAGATATTCCTGAGAAAAGACTGGCAATGTGTGTGTGTGTAGAGAAGGTTGTGGCAGTGTGTGTGTAGAGAAGGCTGTTGCAGTGTGTGTGGTAGAGAAGGCTGTTGCATGTGTGTGTGTGTGTAGAGAAGGCTGTGGCAATGTGTGTGTGTGTAGAGAAGGCTGTGGCAGTGTGTGTGTGTGTGTGTAGAGAAGGCTGTGGCAGTGTGTGTGTAGAGAAGGCTGTGGCAATGTGTTTTAGAGAAGGCTGTGGCAGTGTGTGTGTAGAGAAGGCTGTGCCAATGTGTGTATGTAGAGAAGGCTGTGGCAATGTGTGTGTAGAGAGGCTGTGGCAATATGTGTGTGTAGAGAAGGCTGTGGCAATGTGTGTATAGAAGGCTGTGGCAGTGTGTGTGTGTGTGTGTGTAGAGAAGGCTGTGGCAGTGTGAGTGTAGAGAAGGCTGTGGCAATGTGTGTGTAGAGAAGGCTGTGGCAATGTATGTGTGTAGAGAAGGCTGTGGCATGTGTGTGTAGAGGAGGCTGTGGCAATGTGTGTGTAAAGAAGAAGGCTGTGTGTGTGTGTGTGTGTGTGTAGAGAAGGCTGTGGCAATGTGTGTGTGTAGAGGAGGCTGTGGCAGTGTGTGTGAAGAAGGCTGTGGCAATGTGTGTGTAGAGAAGGCTGTGGCAATGTGTGTGTGTGGAGAAGGCTGTGGCAATGTGTGTGTAGAGAAGGCTGTGGCAATGTATGTAGAGAATCTGTGGCAATGTGTGTGTAGAGAAGGCTGTTGCAGTGTGTATGGGTAGAGAAGGCTGTGGCAATGTGTGTGGGTAGAGAAGCTGTGGTAATGTGTGTGTGTAGAGAAGGCTGTGGCTATGTGTGTGTAGAGAAGGCTGTGGCTATGTGTGTGTAGAGAAGGCTGTGGCAATGTGTGTGTGTAGAGAAGGCTGTGGTAATATGTGTGTGTGTGTGTGTAGAAGGCTGTGGCAGTGTGTGTGTCTAGAGAAGGCTGTGGCAATGTGTGTGTGTAGAAAGGCTGTGACAATGTGTGTGTGTGTGGAGAAGGTTGTGGCAGTGTGTGTGTGTGTAGAGAGAAGGCTGTGGCAGTGTGTGTGTGTGTAGAGAAGGCTCTGGCAGTGTGTGTGAGTGTAGAGAGAAGGCTGTGGCAGTGTGTTTGTAGCAAAGGCTGTGGTAATTGTGTGTAGAGAAGGTGCGGTGTGTGTGTGTGTAGAGAAGGTTGTGGCGCTGTGTGTGTGTGTGTAGAGAAGACTGTGGCAGTGTGTGTGTGTGTGTAGCAAAGGCTGTGGCAATGTGTGTAGCGAAGGCTGTGGCAATTGTGTGTAGAAAAGGCTGTGGAAATGTGTGTGTGTCAAGAAGGTTGTGGTAGTGTGCCTGTGTGTGTGTGTAGAGAGAAGGCTGTGGCAATGTGTGTGTATGTAGAGAAGGCTGTGACAGTGTGTGTGTAGAGAAGGCTGTGGCAGTGTGTGTGTGTGTGTGTAGAGAAGGCTGTGGCAGTGTGTGTGTGTGTATGTGTAGAGACGGCTGTGGCAGTGTGTGTGTATATAGAGAAGGCTGTGGCAGTGTGTGTGTGTAGAGAAGGGCTGTGACAGTGTGTGTGTGTAGAGAAGGCTGTGGCAATGTGTATGTAGAGAAGGCTGTGGAAATGTGTGTGTGTAGAGAAGGCTGTGGCAATGTGTGTATATAGAGAAGGCTGTGGCAGTGTGTGTAGAGAAGGCTGTGGCAGTGTGTGTGTGTGTGTAGAGAAGGCTGTGGCAATGTGTGTGTAAACAAATGATCACTGTAAAGGCTACCTGGATCCTTGCAGATATCCCTGAGAAAAGACTGGCAATGTGTGTAGAGAAGGCTGTGGCAATGTGTGTGTAAGCAAATGATCACTGTAAAGGCTACCTGGATCCTTGCAGATATCCTTGAGAAAAGACTGGCAATGTGTGTGTGTAGAGAAGGCTGTAGCATGTGTGTGTGTAAGCAAATGATCACTGTGCTCACTGTAAAGGCTGCCTGGATTCTTGCAGATATCCCTGAGAGAGGGCTGTCGCAAGATCCTCGTGGCAGACGGATTTAACTTGCTGGAGCGACTGGTGAGGACGCAGCGCAAAGCGATCCTGGTGGATGGTGAGTCATGTCATTGCTTGCCATGTTTGTTTCCCCTGCATCATCACATTGACTGTCCACCTGTCCACTTACGACTGCTGAGTGCGAGTGTGAAGTGTGCAAAGGCTTCAGGTTTTGGTTCCCAGTGCTGTGTTGTGTTGCAGTCATGTACAAGATAGACCAGCTCCAAACATCTTGTCATTCTATACAGATTTGACCCTGTTGTAAACATGGCGTCGTATACTATACCATGTCAGACCATAGCATTAAACGGCTGTCAGTCAGCTCTGTCAGGCCGAAGTTTTGGTGGGCTAGCATTCTAACCATTATTTTTCGGAATTATTCTCGCGATTGTGTGCTCCCGGTTCTTGCTTTCCGCGTAAACGGTTCAGATTGTTTGGCATTTTCCGTCGCCCGCGTTCATCGCTGGTTCGGTGCCTCCTTTTATCCATCGGCCTTGCCTTTTCAATCGCCTTCGGCCAGTCGCCACTAAATTCCGTTTTCTCCCTCGCTCGCCGTCATTTTATACCACGATTCCACAACCTCCTGTGCGACGATCGTTAGCCAGTCTCGTCACCATCTTGTTTTGCGCCGTCTCTCCCCTCTTGTGTCCCAACTTCTAACCCACAGTATTTACGTGGGTTTTTTCGTCCAGAATTTACTTCCTTCATTTCCTTTCCCCCCTTTCACTCACTTGCCACAAATTCTCGCTCGCCTTCGTTCCTTAACGATCGCGATCGACCGTCGTCCTTGTATTTACACGTGGCGTTACTCAGCACTTTGGGCCCATGCCCGGCCGCTTCTCACGCACAGTTTCGCCCATTTCTTCTGCGCTTTGTGTCCCTGTACGGACTTGTTTACCTTTATTTTCCATTGTGTGCATTGTTCACTTTTATTTTTATTGTGTGCGCACGGTCGATCGATTGACCTAGTTATCCCACTCGATCGACCGTCGTGTCTCTCGCTTACGATCGTGTGCTCCGGTTTCGCTCGGCGCCATCGCCCAATATGGTGAAGGACTCGGCTGGGTCGAGCAACAACTCTGACGTGCAGGGTTTGCTCTCATTCCCGGAGGACCCACGAGTTTGGTTCCAACCCCGAGCGAACCGTTCTCTCCTTGGGAGAACAGCCGGCCGCGGTAGACGGAGACGACCCTCCCGCGGAGGGGACGCGGGAATCTCCCTCCTCTACCCGACCAGCGGGCGCACGACCGTTGCGTTTGAAAGCTAAAAGGCAACCGGCGGCTATTTCTAAGTGCCTTTCCTTCGACCTGCCCAGGAAATCTAAGGGCAAGGCCCCACTTAAGGGACCCCCCCTAGCCAAATCATCCCAGCGGGAGTCCGCTTCGCCCCCAGCCACCCTGCCTTCTAGCTTTCCTGCGCTTACTCACTCATCCCCTTACTATGCCGAGTCACGCGACCCCCGGCCCCCGGGGACCTTTGCCGGGCCGTGGACAGGCACGGATGACGGCCTTGGGCTGGAACCCCCACCCGTCACTCGCATTTATGAGACGCGCGGGTCCACTTCTTCCCCCCATCTGGACTCGCCGTCTCACGCGCCCTGCACCAGCGGTTGGGAACTGGTACACAAAGCACGTGCCGATCCAAGTCTAGTGCCATACTCTGTCATTACAAAAGGATAAAAGGGACAGTTGGGGTGTCCGACTTCTACCCAACCCCCTCGCACCTCCGCTAGCGCAAACAGGCTTTGCCCCTTAAAAGGGGTTCAGGATCTACTCAGGGGGGCCACGGGTAACCTGCCCTTATCGCTCGGCCCACACCACCACCACAAGGGGGGCCGTCCTCGTCCCGTCTATGGTCCTCGGCTCCCTATTTCCAGCGGGAACCACGGCTAACCTGCCAGGGTCCTTCCGCTTCCCCTGCGACCCGTCGCAACGCCTCGCAAAGGACCACATACCATGGTCCGCTTCACTATTCCCACCCCTCTTGGCTCCCCATGCTGACGCCCCGTGGCTCCCGGCGGTCGCCCCGCACGACCCCATTTCTAATAAACTGGTGGCCGTGCCGCAATACACCCACCTTAACCTGAACAACCATTTGGACGACCGTGGGGCTCTAAATGCTCCCCGAGAAGACGACCAGGGACCAGTAGCTCTCCACGAGCCGGCCATGTCGCATCGGTGCACCCGTCGCTCACCTTCACACTGCTCAAGCCCCACTGCGAGCATGCAACCTCAACTTGGTCCGCTGCCTTTGTTCGCCCCTACCCCGCACCCCGCCTTGGGCTCTGACCAGGGCGTCTCCCACGGCGCACTCTAGGAATTGCGGCTGCTGTTCCGCCCCGAGAGAGGTCCCGTCGTCCGCATAACTAGACCCCCCCCGCCTGCACCAGCCCCTCGATCGAGGACCTCTTCTCATCGCTTATTATGGGACACTCATTGTCACGGTTTCGTACCACGCTTGGTGTCCAGCGACGCTGCCGAAACCCTTCTGCAGAAGACTCTCCCTTCCCAGGAACTGGGACGTCCCCACAGCCCTAATGCGGTCCAGCGAGCTCAGTGATGACGGCTCTCTCTTCCCATCACTTCGCTTTAGGAGAGACCCCGGGCAAAACAGCACCATTGTGCAAACGGTTTCGCCGACCTTGGTGTCGAGACCTTCCTGCGCGGCACCCAATGCGTTCCCTTCAGCGGCCCTTACTTTGTGACCCGCATGAATGGGTCTTAGAGCTCTTCCGACCATCTGATCTACCAGCGTTAGCCGCATCCCCCTTAGCCCCAGCACCTCAACGCACTCAGCGTACTTTCGCACCACCCAGTCCCTCAACTCACACGTGGGAAGTCCGGCGAACTCGTGCGCCCGGGGGGGCATCCTCGCCCTCACCCCAGGCATCGCTACCTTAGTCAGACCTTCCCCCGAGCACCAGGAGGTGCGGCCTGGGGCCCTACATGCGGTCGCCCTTGCGGGATACAACCGACGAACTCGCGGGGACAACAGCACCCTGATTTCGCCCCGCATCCTCCCTCGGATTCTGCCGGCGAGAGACATCCGGCTACCAAGGCGGTGGCCAGCAGTCCCAATCCGATTGGTCCCGTCTTCCAGTTGATAGAAGACGCGTGCTTGGCCCGCTCCCCACTACTTCGGCCACTACCTCCTTTAAAAGCCGTTGAAGGACTGGTAACCGAGTATCACCTCGGCTATTTGTTCCTACTCGCCTCGAGATGACTCTGAAATACGCTCGCGAGCAAGCGCAAGCAGGCGGCGTTGTTTTTGCCCGTCCCAGGCCTCAGCCACGCCCCAGGCCAGCGCTTCCCTCCCTGTCCGTCTTACCCAGGGGGGGGAGGCCAACAGGCCCACTCTCCGTTCGCCCATCCAAGCCCCCCTCCGTCAACGCCAGGCGGTCCCAAGGAAGCCGGGGCGGCCAACGCACCCTCTTAACAACTTGCAGAAGCCTAAAAACCGAAACCGCAAAAAACCTCCTGCCACAAATTTTCGTTCGGCCAGCAAGCAACACGGCCCCATCAGGGTGACTGGAGGACACTCCCGTAGTGTGCATGGAAACTGGCACACCACCTGCCCAGCAAGAACAAGACACCGGCCCGAAACACATCTTCCCTTCCCCTCCTTCCCTAGGACCGCATCTGTCGCTCCCTGGCGGGGCAACCTCTCGCTCCAAGTGCGCGCATGCCCCGCCAGTGGCGACGTATGGGCTCTCAGCCCCTGTGTAGTGTCGGTGGCTTACCTCAGGGAAGACGGGTTTCGCTCCGCCTAACCACCCTGGGCCTCACGGTCGCCCCTCCCTCTGCGCCTTGAAGCCCTCGCTCCCCCAGCGACCCCTCACCTCCTCAGGCGGAGGGGCCCTCCGCCGCGAACCTGGGTCCTCGCACCTGCCCCAGAAAAGGGGCCATCACGGAACCTTTTCCCAGCCCATCCTGTGAAGTTTACTCTCACCTGAACGTGATCCTACGGGGGAATGGAGGCCCCCATCCTCGAAGATTTTCTTCCCCGCCCACCCCCCGTTTTACTCTTCACCTGGTTCGTGATTCCCTTTTAAACCTTCGGGGGATGGAGGCCCTTCCTTCGACCCCTGCTCCCCTCATCCAAGTTTCCTCAGACATACCAAATTCAAGATGGACAACACGGCCCAGGGTGCCCCCCAGCCATGCAGCGAACTACCTCCATCCACCACCTGAGAATTGGGCTACCTCGATATAGATCTGAAAGATGCGTATTTTCCTAGAGACCTTCTTGGCACAGAGAGAGCAGGCGGTAGCATACCACAACGTTACCCAAAAAAAGCACAAAAAAAAAGGTTCCGTTTTGGCTGGCAAAGCTCGGTGTGCCAGTTTCAAAAGCTCTCGCCCTTGGCCCTCATCCCTGGCACGCCTTCGCTCTCACAAGAAGTTGTCAAGGAGAATGTGGCCGGCTCCTGTCCAGGCAGGTAGGACATGACGCCTCCTGGTTTAGCGATCGAGCGACTGGCCCTTTGTCCTAGACCTTCCTCTCCGTAGTACCCCCTGCCAGGCTCAGTGCCCCCCCACCCCCCTCATGCCAAGCCCACCACCACTCGCTCTCCTCAGCCCTTTGTTCCACCTTGGGTTTGCTAACGGCCACGCGCTCTCTAAGGGCCCCTCAAGTGCGAACTCCATTCTCCAGTCAGGGAGGTTCCTCTTTTCCTGGCATGAGTTCGACCGACACGATTACCATTAAGGTCGCCCCGACCCCAGAGAAGGGTCCGCGCCGGATTGTGGACCAGGCCTCATCTTGCCGCGCTCCGAGGAAGCATCGCACTACCTGCGGGGCGAGACCTCGCCCCCCATAACTCTGTCACTCCCTCTTGCTGATGGAATTCCAAAGTCCCTTTCCTGCCCTCATCCGCTGGGGTCGGTCCCCAAACGCCAGCTGCATACAGAGGAGGGAGTTCCGGTCGTCGTTGTCGCGGCAGACCCTCGGTACGGGCGCTGAACCTGACCATTCCCCTCGTCCCCGGGTTCTGCTCGGGGGCGCCACGGTACACGGACGAATGGCTCACTGAGGGGAGGGGGGGTCCGTCCACCCTGATACCCGGCGATTCATGCTCTGCATCATCCCCAACTCGTCCTCGAACTATACACGGAACGCCTCCCACTCGGCTGATGGGGACTGCCCACTGGGGGACATTCATGCATCTGGAAATGAGGGTCTGACGCACATGATGGCTGCCTCCACCGCAACAGTATCAGATTGACAGCGGTCACGCTGTAACGCCTCCATGGCCTACACAAACTTCAACACATCTCATTCTCGCACCTGGGCCGGGTAAATATCCTCCTCACAGTACATCACGGGGTGGGGGGGCAGCTTTCTGTTAGCCCATTACTCACATCAAGGGGTGGAGTGTGGGGGGGGGGCATCACTCTGCATCAGAGGGGGGGGGGCGCGCAATCTCTCTATGAGATGCCCTGCCTTTCGCTGGTTGCCACGGCAGCGGGGGAACGCGTAAAAAAAAAAAGGGCGGAGACCCTCGACCGTGCGAAGACACATAGCGGAGACCCGGGGCAACAGGGGAAATCCTATTCAGACCCTCTCAGCCGGCCTGGACACCTTCTGCACAGCAGAGTGGACCCGCGACCAATACATAGACAAGACCAGAAAACTAACCACTGTCTGGGACACGACGTGGTTCACGAAAAGCGCAAAAACATCTGTCGCCTAGTTCCAGACAGCCGTTTCCCAACGTAAATCGATCGGATGGTCCCCATGTAAGGCGGGGATTGCTGTCTACCTTCCCGGGACCCCGTCAAGCCCATTAACGGCGTAAGTACGCTCGATCAGGATGACTCCACTGGACGGACACTCGATCTCACAATACAAGATGCACTTCCCCCCTTCCCCACTACGTTCCACAAAGCGTTGACCGGACCGGAGGTCCAGCTTGAGCGACCACATCAGGGCACCTACCCGAAATAATCACCGTCTCATATCAAAGGAACCCGGGTACGCAAACATGGGGTGAATGCGGGACCAACAGTATTCCAGAAAGTGTAAGTATACTAGGACCGATGCAGAGATACAGCGCACAAGAAGCCTCACATTCCGCGAAACCGACAATACCGCTCGCACCGACGAGAAACTAATATCAGGGACTTGCATTAACCCCTCCAGTTCTCGAGAGGACGGGTAAAAGTAGCCTCGCCTCCTCCATCCCCAATCTCGCCTACACGCTTGGCTTGTATGCTACCCAACAGATGCGACCACCGTCCCCCCCCCTGCCGCCCTCCGACAGACCCGGTCGCCTAGAGACCCTGACAGAGCGGACATCGCATGGACGAACTGAGACTTGGCACATACCCAGGCTCCTGAGGTGTAGCACGAGTCCCTCTATACTTGCCGTGGTAGGACGATGGTCCGTGTGTCAAGCGCTAACTCGGTCCCCTACGCTACACCCCTCACATCCATTCGGGCATTTCCTATCCCAACCTAATTCGTGCCCTCGACTCGAAATCGCGCTGCTATTCATTACGGTCTACGAGGATCGGTCCCTGTAAATGCACCAACCTACTAGCCGGAGAGCAGATCAAAAGCGTAGGAGTGATCGGAGCCTAGCCACAACATCCAAGCGGACGAAGTCTGCAGGCCTTAGACAACGAAGGCCGGCAAGCATGCTAGTGGGAAGGGTGCTAGCGAATGGAAATCAACAGCCTGTCGGACGGCTAATTAACATACCCGATCGGAGTAGAGGGCCGCTATTGTCACCGACCATACCGTAAAGGTAGGAGGGCTGTCGGCGGCCATGCTTTGGTTCGTACAATGACTTTCTCTTCTCCTCAAGAATATCTTGCGGTTGTCCCGACTGGAACTCTCAAGAAAGTCCCCTATACTCTACACCCCCTTGGGACCCTCATCTTCTGTGTCATATATCCTGGCGCTGAACTCTAGTGTATCCCGTCGATTCGACCCACGGTCGAGCCCCTAGGCGTGCGAACGCTCCATTCCCTGGGACCCTACTCTCCGGCAGACCCGTCAACCTTAAATACGAATCCGCCTCTAACTCTATCTCCCGGCCTCAGCCAGAAAGGCGAGTGTAAAACAACATATAGTCCTTCATGCGGTGACCCGCTGCGGGACACATCGCCTTCATAACCGGAGACTCAGCGTCTGACTCAGCTCACCCTTAAAGTGAATAACGTCCCCGAGCACAGGACACCGGCAGGCAAGCCATCGAAAAAGATTCCTGTCCTCGTCTTGAGCCGCTCTCCATCAAGCAACAACATAAAAAACAGTCTTCACGAGGCAGAACACTACAAAGCGGTGTGGGAACTGACCTGTGCCCCTCTACACGTGCTCAGATACTACGGGACGTGCCCAGACGGGCCCAAAGGCAGTATCATGAAGCGCAGACGCCGGCGTATATCCTCCTCATACATACACCACCCAAACATCAAGAGGAGCGGAGCAACGTATCAATGTTGGTGGCTATCCAAACTACGGCAGACATCATAAGCCTATTTCCTAGCGATACACAAGAGGTCCGTCCCAGCCCTGTCCACCCCGGACAGAAAACGGCCTGATGAGGTCAAAGAAGCGCTGGCCCACAAAGCCTCAAGGGCTGTCAATCACAGGCACTCTGTCCCCGTAATGTGACGGCTCATCTCGCTGAGGGGCAACACAAAATTAACAAACCGAGAATAACAGATTAGCTGAGACCCTGATTTACTAAAACTGTTATTTTAAGGACATGCGGCACATGACGGCAGGGCTGAGTTCCTAGGAAGGGAGTGATCCTTGTGGCGGCCATGATAAAATAGCATGGACGCCGATATGACGTGAGAGGGACAAAGGGGGGAGTCCTAGGCAGCCCGCTAACCATTAGGTGCGCATAACAAAGGTCCCCGGGTCCTCCTCATCCTCAATCTGGCTCATATGTCATGGTCCTGAGAGCTATGCTAGTGATGAAAGGATATGAAGAATAGACACGAGCGCGACAAGAAAAATCGGGGGATTTGTGTAAATGAGACCCCTGTGGAGCTAGGTGATACCTAACACAGGACACACACAACCATGCGCCAAACAAAAAACCATCTCCCCTAAAACCCAAATGCCGCTCGCGACCATACATTCACCGGGGGTGGGCCGGGGAGCGCTGCAGGGGCCAGGACAATTGAAGGAACCGAAACAAAAGTACAAAGGGGGGGAGGAAAGCGAGACAAACACATCCCGACACGTCGGCATCGGCCGGGCGGAAGGAGAAGACAAGTGCGCAACCGTGGACTAGCGTATGGATGCATTTGGCCCACAAAAACTTCGAGCCTGGACAAGGAGCTCGAACACTGACCAACTCTCCGAGTTTAAATGGCTAAATGGTACGTAGACAGGGTAAATAATATAAACGTGAGACCGGAAAACGGGGAAGCTATAATCACACACAATCCCGCATATTAAAGTAAATTAGGCAAAAAAGGGGGGTCGAGGTCGCTGTCCTCTCTTGGTCAAAGCCCATGCCAATCCCCTCTATTACCATCAATTATATATCCATGGTTTGAATCGTGGAGCATGTAGTCAGCGGTTTGGTATGTGGGCAGCGTGTTGTGACAAGGGGACTCCTGTAAAAAGGGCTTGAGTGTAGAAGCGGACACCAGATTCTTTATTAAGGTTACAATCTGAATGTAATGAGGGGTCCTACGATAAGGGGTTCTATTTTATAGGTTGTTGATAAAAAAATTTCCTTTATATGCGCCATGGAGCAACTGTCTGGCCCTACCGAAAAGACGGGATTGCTAAACAACTCAAATTGACGATGCAATGGGGAGCCATACGAAAAGTTGTGCATATCACGAGATTGTGAAGTTGTAGGTGTGTAACATGGTACACGACAAGTGAGTGAAAATTCACACACGTCTGCCTGTTCGAAGTAGCCCGTAAACTATATTGGGTAGCTGAACGGTTCACATGTGAAAACAGGGCAAGCTGGGCCGGAAGACGGGCGAGCATGGCAGGATAAGATGGGTGTTAGAAAAATGTTAAACCTAGTGATAAGTTGTGCCGAACGCTGACAGATCCACTGATATTAGAGAAGAAAAAAAAAGGTTAATGAGTGGCGATGACGAATAATACCCCAACTAAAAAAAGTGAGTATGTAGCGTACCGTCCACGGGCTGGACTCTATTTCCGGGTTTGTATGTTCTCTGTCTTGAAGATGTTATACAATATAAGAAATAGCCTACAAGAGCATGTGAACGCAGATTCTGTGATGTTAATACAGAGAAAAAAAGTCTAACATGCTAGTGTGTTATAGATAATTAAGTGAGGCGGATATATGATACGATATATAATTATTAATAATAGGATCTATTATAGAATAAATCACATTTACGAATGAGACCTGGAGTGCTTTATTTTGAAACTAAGGACAACTACAGTGTAAAAGGGTAAATCTATGACATTTTAGATATATAGATATATGATGAACAATAAAAAATGTGCATATAAATATGTATGAAACAATAAAAAATGTGGTGCATACAATAGGGTGGGGCGGTCGAAAGATGAGCAAATGGGCCTATAGCACGAGTCACCACTATTGAGGGTAAATCAATTGTTACTGCATGATCCTGATCGAGCGAGGGGGTTATCATAATAATGGAGATCAGTTTGCAGTTGAATGAGTTTTAAGTAATGTTAATGCAAATCCAGAGTCACCGAATTGAAGGAAGAAAAACAGAAAAAAATTCTGTAGTCAAGGCCAGCAGTCTGCTTCATGTTACATGCCATTCACACACACAGATACACATGCTAACTAAAACCCCCCCCCCCCCCACCCCCCAACAAGTGTCATGTGTGGGACCTTACACCTGATAGAGATACATTTATCAAGCTAGTTGTTTCATTATACGCTAATAGAACAACCACAAGTGGCAATATAGATTGTCCTGTTTTTCTTTGCAGGACTCTCAGAGCTGTACGGTGGTTCAGAGCAAGTGTTTGTGAATGGTGAGTGTGTTGGATAAATCAGTGAGGTGAATGGGTGAGTGTGTTTGATAATCAGTGAGATGAATGGTTGTGTGTTGGGATAATCAGTAGATGAATGGTGAAGTCTGTTGCAATATTGAGTGACATGAATGATGTGTTGGATAATCAGTGAGATGAATGATGTGTTGGATAATCAGTTGAGATGAATGGTGTGTGTGTGTTGGATAATCAGTGAGGTGGAATGGTGAGTGTTGTGTGATAATCAGTGAGATGAATGGTGCCTGTGTGGGATGAATCATGTGTTTTTGGGATGAATGAGTGAGTCTGTTGGATAATCAGTGAGATGAATGATGTGCATGCATCAGTGAGAGAGTGAATGGATGTGGATTAATCAGTGAGATGAATGGGTGTGTTGGATAATCAGTGAGAATGAATGGTGTGTGTGTTTGATAATCAGTGAGATGAATGTGTGTGTTGCATGTTGGATAATCAGGTGAGATAATGGTGAGTATGTTGCATAACAGTGACATGAATGATGGTGGATAATCAGAATGGGATGAAGTGGTGTGTTGACATGAATGATGTGAGATAATCAGTGAGTGAGTGTGTTGGATTAATCAGTGAGATGAATCAGTGTGAGATAATCAGTGAGTGAGTGTGTGTGTGTTGGATAATCAGTGAGATGAATGGTGAGTATGTGCATTGGATAATCATGTGAGATAATCAATGGATGATGATTGTTGGATAATCAGTGAGGGAATGAATGGTGCGTTTGATAATCATAATCAAGTGGAGATGGATGGATAATGGTGAGATGAATGATGTGTTGGATAATCAGTGAGATGAATGATGATTGTTTGGATAATCAGTGAGGTGAATGGTGAGTGTGTTTGATAATCAGTGAGATGAATGGTGAGTGTGTTGATAATCAAGTGAGATGAATGGTGTGTTTGTTGGATTAATCAGTGAGGGAATGGTGATTTGTTGGATAATCGTGAGGTGAATGGTGAGTGGGGTTGATTTAATCAGTGAGATGAAATGGTGTGTCTAGTTGGATAATCAGTGAGATGAATGGTGTGTTTGATAATCGTGTGGTGGATAATCAGTGAGTGTGTTTGGATAATCAGTGAGGTGAATGGTGTGTGTGTTGGATCAATGAGGTGAATGGTGAGTGTGTGAATGGTGTGTGTGATGTTTGGATAATCAGTGAGATGAATGGTGAGTGTGTTTGATAATAATCAGTGAGATGAATGGTGAGTGTGTTGGATAATCAGTGAGATGAATGGTGATGTGTTGATAATCAGTGAGGTGAATGGTGATTTGATAATCATGTTGTGAGATGAATGGTGAGTTGTGTGAGGTGAATGGTGTGTGTGTTGGAGATGAATGGTGAATGTTGGATAAGTGAGATGAATGGTGAGTGTGTTGGATAATCAGTGAGTGAATGGTGTGTGTGTTGGATAATCAGTGAGATGAATGGTGAGTGTGTTGGATAATCAGTGATGTGAGGTGAATGTGTGTGAATGGTGAGTGTGTTGGATAATCAGTGAGATGAATGGTGAGTGTGTTGGATAATCAGTGAGATGAATGGGAGTGTGTTGGATAATCAGTGAGATGAATGGTGAGTGTGTTGGATAATCAGTGAGGTGAATGGTGTGTGTGTTGGATAATCAGTGAGGTGAATGGTGAGTGTGTTGGATAATCAGTGAGGTGAATGGTGAGTGTGTTGGATAATCAGTGAGGTGAATGGTGAGTGTGTGTTGGATAATCAGTGAGGTGAATGGTGTGTGTTGGATAATCAGTGAGGATGAATGGTGAGTGTGTTGGATAATCAGTGAGATGAATGAGTGTGTGTGTTGGATAATCAGTGAGGTGAATGGTGATGGTGTGTTGGATAATCAGTGAATGGTGAATGAGATGAATGGTGTGTTGGATAATCAGTGAGGTGAATGGTGATGTGTGTTGGATAATCAGTGAATGGTGAATGTGTGTGTGTTGGATAATCAGTGAGATGAATGGTGTGTGTGTGTTGGATAATCAGTGAGATGAATGGTGAGTGTGTTGGATAATCAGTGAGATGATGGTGAGTGTGTTTGTTGGATAATCAGTGAGGTGAATGGTGAGTGTGTTGGATAATCAGTGAGATGAATGGTGAGTGTGTTGGATAATCAGTGAGTGAATGGTGAGTGTGTGAATGGTGATGGTGTGTTGGATAATCAGTGAGGTGAATGGTGAGTGTGTTGGATAATCAGTGAGGTGAATGGTGAGTGTGTTGGATAATCAGTGAGGATGAATGGTGAGTGTGTTGGATAATCAGTGAGGTGAATGGTGAGTGTGTTGGATAATCAGTGAGATGAATGGTGAGTGTGTTGGATAATGAGTGAGTGAATGTGAGATGATGTTGGATAATCAGTGTGGTGAATGTGAATGGTGTGTGTGTTGGATAATCAGTGAGGTGAATGGTGAGTGTGTTGGATAATCAGTGAGGTGAATGGTGAGTGTGTTGGATAATCAGTGAGATGAATGGTGAGTGTGTTGGATAATCAGTGAGGTGAATGGTGAGTGTGTTGGATAATCAGTGAGGTGAATGGTGGTTGTGTTTGGATAATCAGTGAGGTGAATGGTGAGTGTGTTGGATAATCAGTGAGATGAATGGTGATTGTTGGATAATCAGTGAGATGAATGGTGAGTGTGTTGGATAATCAGTGAGGTGAATGGTGAGTGTGTTGGATAATCAATGAGTGTTGAGGTGAATGGTGATGGTGAGTGTGTTGGATAATCAGTGAGGTGAATGGTGAGTGTGTTGGATAATCAGTGAGGTGAATGGTGAGTGTGTTGGATAATCAGTGAGTGAATGGTGAGTGTGTGGATAATCAGTGAGGTGAATGGTGAGTGTGTTGGATAATCAGTGAGGTGAATGGTGAGTGTGTAGGATAATCAGTGAGGTGAATGGTGAGTGTGTTGGATAATCAGTGAGATGAATGGTGAGTGTGTCTGTTGCATAATGAGTGACATGAATGGTGTGTGTGTTGGATAATCAGTGAGATGAATGGTGAGTTTGTTGGATAATCAGTGAGGTGAATGGTGAGTGTGTTGGATAATCAGTGAGGTGAATGGTGAGTGTGTTGGATAATCAGTGAGATGAATGGTGATGTGTTGGATAATCAGTGAGGTGAATGGTGAGTGTGTTGGATAATCAGTGAGTGTGAATGGTGATTGTGTTGGATAATCAGTGAGGTGAATGGTGAGTGTGTTGGATAATCAGTGAGATGAATGGTGAGTGTGTTGGATAATCAGTGAGATGAATGGTGAGTGTGTGGATAATCAGTGAGGTGAATGGTGAGTGTGTTGGATAATCAGTGAGGTGAATGGTGAGTGTGTGAGGATAATCAGTGAGGTGAATGGTGAGTGTGTTGGATAATCAGTGAGAATGGTGAATGGTGTGATAATGTGAGGATAATCAGTGAGGTGAATGGTGAGTGAGTGAATGTTGGAGTGTTGGATAATCAGTGAGGTGAATGGTGAGTGTGTTGGGATAATCAGTGAGGTGAATGGTGAGTGTGTTGGATAATCAGTGAGGTGAATGGTGAGTGTGTTGGATAATGGTGATGGTGAGTGTGTGGATAATCAGTGAGATGAATGGTGATTGTGTTGGATAATCAGTGAGTGAATGGTGAGTGTGTTGGATAATCAGTGAGGTGAATGGTGAGTGTGTTGGATAATCAGTGAGATGAATGGTGAGCTGTTGATAATCAGTGAGGTGAATGGTGATTTGTTGGATAATCAGTGAGGTGAATGGTGAGTTTGTTGGATAATCAGTGAGGTGAGATGGTGAGTGTGTTGGATAATCAGTGAGGTGAATGGTGATGTGTTGGATAATCAGTGAGGTGAATGGTGAGTGTGTTGGATAATCAGTGAGATGAATGGTTCTTTGTTGGATAATCAGTGAGGTGAATGGTGAGTGTGTTGGATAATCAGTGAGGTGAATGGTGAGTGTGTTGGATAATCAGTGAGGTGAATGGTGAGTGTGTTTGGATAATCAGTGAGGTGAATGGTGAGTGTGTTGGATAATCATTCCATGAAGACTGAGATGTGGTGAGTGTGATGTGAGGTAAGAGGTAATAGTTTTAAGTAATCAGTGAGGTGAATGGTGAGTGTTTGTGGATAATCCATGAATGGTGTGTTGGATAATCAGTGAGGTGAATGGTGAGTGTGTAGGATAATCAGTGAGGTGAATGGTGAGTGTGTAGGATAATCAGTGAGGTGAATGGTGAGTGTGTAGGGATAATCAGTGAGGTGAATGGTGATTACACAGATAATCAGTGAGGTGAATGGAAGTGTGTAAAATAATCAAGAGTTCTTATGAGTGTGTGATAATCGATGAGATAAAAGATCTGTGAAATTAAGAGTGAAAATTCATGAAATTTGTTTTTTTGAAAATAGAAGAGTTCTTATTCGGTTCAGACCTATTAAACTGTGTGAAAAGACTGAAAATCCTTTCTTTTTTTTTTTTGATGCTTCTTTTCTTTCTTGTCCATCATTCAAATTAGAGTGTGAAATAACAAGCTGTAACTTAATAAAGTTGTATTGATGATGTTATGTTTTCACTTCTTTCTTGTCCCCTCTCACTCTCATTAGAGTGTGAAATACAAGGGAACTACTCTGCCTCCTCTGAAAGTATGGCTGTTTTTCAGATGTACGTTTTGCAGCAACTTGGTGGTCTTTCACTGTCGTCACTCATTTGAAGACTGTTTGCCTGTGTCTGTGGTTAGTATAAATATTTTTCAACCGTCATCTTCACTTTGTGCCCTCCATACTCCTTTTCTCTGGATTCCCTCATTATCTGTACACACAGCCCTTTCACTTACACTACACTTACACCCATCTTCACTTACACAGCCCCATCCCATTCAAAGCCCCTTTCTTATACAGCTACACCTCCATACAGATCCCCATCCCTGTTCACAGTCGTACCTTCAAGCATAGTTCTTTCCAGTCTAACCCTGTTCAATTCCCAGCAGCAGCAAGTTTAGCCCCTTGTTTGGCCCCTTCATGTTGGGTAAGAGCGTACCTATTGAACGATGAAAAGAGAATGAATTTCATGGTGTATCTGACTCACAGAGTAGTACCTTTGTTCTGTACCTCTGAAAGTATGGCTGTAGTTCTGAGAAGTGCGGAGTAATGCTGCGTGATTGTAGTCCCGATCCGAGTGAAAAACAACACTAGATCGCAATCACGATCCGCGAGTTGAAGAACGATAAAGTTTATTACGCAAGCGAAAGCACGTGTGTACAAACACGAGAAATGTTGCGGCTAAACCACGTGGAGTACGATGGACTTAGTACGATGAGGCGAACTGGTGAAACACGACTGGCGCGAAGAAAGATGGCGGCCGAGACTGGCAAGCACGATCGTCGAACAGAGTAGTTGCGTGAGAGAAAACCACACACGCAGGAGGGCCATACGCACAGAAGGGCCGTAAGGAAGAAGGCGAATGAGGTACCGAATGGCACAAGGAACTCAAGGCGTGCCGAGGAACAGCAACGAAAACAAATGCGCGAGTGGAAACGCGAGCGTAAAACGCCGATAAAACAGAAGAACCGAGGATTGTGACGATCGCGAAAATTAATCAAATGCTAGAAATGCTAGCCCACCAATAGCCTCACACGGCAAGTGTACTAAGGGTTTAGCGCAAGCCACAAGTGAATGAGTCAAGAATGCAAAACACAAGCAATCTTTACACAAAGGCAGAAGCGTAGGCGAGACAGAGCACAAGACTTATCTTGCTTGGGCGACAGGCCGAAGGTGAATGAGGTACAGGAAACGAACATCGGCGTCTTCCATTGGCAGAAGTGGGGTGGGGCATCGTGTGACTATCTTATGACTGCATTTGTCACAAAAATTCGGCCCGACAGAGCTGACTGACTGCCGTTGAATGCTATGGTCTGACATGATATAGTATATGATGCCAACCTGTGTTTCTTCATGCACTGTATTGTAAACAGAACGACAGTAGTGCCAACAAGTATGTGTTTCTGACCTGCTGCACTATCTGTATGCACCGTATTGTAAACAGAATGACAGTAGTGCCAACGTGTCTGTGTTTCAGACCTACTGCACTATCTGTAGCTCTGTATATTGTAAACAGAATGACAGTAGTACCGACCCTGTGTTTCTGACCTGCTGCACTATCTGTATACTCTATATTGTAAAACAGAATGACAGTAGCACCAACATGTCTGTGTTTCAGACCTGCTGCACTATCTGTATGCTCTCTATTGTAAACAGAATGACAGTAGCATTAACCTGTGTTTCAGACCTGCTACACTATCTGTATGCACTGTATTGTAAACAGAATGACAGTAGCACCAACGTGTCTGTGTTTCAGACCTGCTGCACCATCTGCAGCAGCCAGAAGAGGGGTCCGGGACTGCAGCGCATGGCAAGGTAGTGGTGATGCTTCATAGCATGGTGAGGTCTCTCTCCACAGAGAGTGTACTGTGGAAGACAGCGCCCCCCCCCCCCCCCCCCCCCCCCCCCTACCAACGGTCCTGATGAACCACTGATGTCTCAGGTCAGCTCAGTGGTTGAGGCCTCTGTGGTCCTGTTCCTCATCAAGGTGCTGTCTGTGTGTGTGCTGGGTGACAGTGACAGTGTGATACGGTCTGACCCGTACCCAAGATGTTGCTCCGGCTACTCCAGTTCTCTACAAAATTCCCATGCCCTATGTAGTGAAGTAGGTCGATACACAACAAAATTAGAAAGACTTTGCGACTTACGTGAGAAATCTAGCTGACGTCTCGAAGGGATGTTTAGTTACTTTTACCATGGTTATCTGCAAGTCATGGTTATACAGGTGAACATTCCCATGCCTAAACTGAAGTGCTGTCAACAAGGAGGAGGATAGGTAATGTAAAGGAGCCATTTCTGTCCTGGTGTCAATCCATGCAATGCTGAATTACCCCTGTATTGTATGTATTGAGCTTTCATCATGCATGCATGATTGATATCTCCAGACAGATATAAAACGCTCGAGAAGGATTCCTCATATGTCGATTCTGCTAGTATTTCTTTCTGTCAACTTTTTACGCCTGTGTGTTGTCATCATATCACTCACCATCATGTGAAAACATGTCGGAAGTATTTTTTTTTTTTTTTTTTTTTTTTGAATTATGTACAGTAGTAGTGATGTGGCCAAAGTCTTCATTAAGGAAGTTGGGGGGGGGGGGGGGGGGGGGGGGGGGGGGGGCAGAGAGCGGGGAGTGGCCAGGGGGCTACATGGCAATGCTTGCTGAAGACTTTCAGGGTAAACTGCATCCCTACTTCTGGAAGATGAATGCTAGTCATTAACCTTTTCACCGCCAGACGTTCTGTTTTGCACAAATCCCCATAGACAGCTATTTTTCTGGAAAACTCTTATTTCATATCAGCATATGTGAAAGGCGGATATCTTTGGAACTTAAACAACCAATTCTCGTGCTATTTTTTGTAAATGGAGGAGGTACACTATACTTTTATTATATTATAACATATTAGTAATGGTTAGTCAAGAACAATTTCAATTTTTTTTTTTTAGTAATTTCAGTGCAAAAAAAAATGCAAAATGAAAAGAAATGAATGTTATCTTTCTTCTCAACATAAAAAAAAAAAGAAAGCATGCCAATTAACTCTCAACAGCAAGGGAGGAAAAATACTCCACTCACAATTGAAGACCATGAAGTATGGTATATCCAACAAAAAAATGGAAGAAACAGCCATAAATCTAACATGATGGCAGGGAACACACACACACACACACACACACACACACACACACACACACACACACATTCTTATGCCTAACTGGTACACATGAAAGAAAAAAAAAAGGAACACACACACACACACACATATCCCTTTCACTTTCACTGTTGAAAGCAATATCTTTTTATGAAAACAAAGTCATTCACGTGCCTGTTGGTCTCTGAACCCTGAGGAGCCATTCAAGCTGATCATAATTCCCATTCAAACACGTCTCTGCTGCTCACCTCTGACACGTGTCAGTCAGCCATGCCCCCTTCAACCTCAACCTGCAAACCAGGTGTGTGTGAAGTTCATTGCCTTGTACTAGTCTTAGCTCGCCCCTCACAGACTTTCAACTCTCAGTCACTGCTGGTTGGCTCAACGCCAAAACATTAGGCATACGCAGTTGGCCGGTGTCTAGTCTGATCTCTCATCGGCTCGTCTCTCCCCACCACTTGGCCACGGTCCAACACTTCACTTTGCAGTAATTTGGTCAAGCTCTCGCTATCCCATAATGTTTCCTGGTCACTATCTGGGTCTTCTTCATCTGAATCAGGATCAACTGACCGTCTATTCAATATTTCCAGCACCTGATCAGTGATAAATGTACAGCGAGGTCGAGTACATGAAGTGCTTGGGGTGTGACATCATAGTGAATGGAAAAAAAACACCCAGTATAAATCGTAAAAAAAAAACACATAAGTGAACAGCGCTCTGAGGAAGCAAATGGCTGTGAGCACAGGTCAGGGAATCCCTCAACTATGCTATTTATTGATGGCTTTTTATCTCGTCATCTTGGAGGAGAGTATCAGGAGTCAGGTAAACCCTAGTTGGTTGCATTTTGGCGATGTCGTGATGTCAGTGATGAGCCACATGGTCACAGAAATGCGACATCAGTGGCATAAGGGTTAATGGATGTGTCCATTTTGTAGACATTTCTGTGTGTGTTTTTTTTTTTTTCAGGACCTTTTTTTTTTCTCAGATTTGGTACGGCCCCAACAGGCCCTGTGTGCTGTAACCTCTGTGAACCTGACACCGATCAGGCTGCGGTAAGCATGGTTGGTGGACCCTGTGTTGGGGGGCTGGGCTGTAACCTCTGTGAACCTGACACTGATCAGGCTGCGGTAAGCATGGCTGGTGGACCCTGTGTTGGGGGGCTGGGCTGTAACCTCTGTGAACCTGACACTGATCAGGCTGCAGTAAGCATGGCTGGTGGGACCCTGTGTGGGGGGCTGGGCTGTAACCTCTGTGAACCTGACACTGATCAGGCTGTGGTAAGGGTGGCATGGCTAGTGGACTCTGTGTGGGGGGCTGGGCTGTAACCTCTGTGAACCTGACACTGATCAGGCTGCAGTAAGGGTGGCTGGTGGCTAATTCTCACATGCTGTGACCAGTTACACCAGGTTTTGCAGTGGTAGATCAGCATGCTGGAAGATCTTCGACCACATGCACCACCACGCATGCTGGGCAGTGGTCTGGACCACATGGGAATGCACGAAGATCTGTCCCACAAACACCACCCCGCATGCTGGGCCTTTCACCATTTTTTCATCTTTGTCTTTTTTTACTATCTGCCTTTCATATTTGTTCAGCTTTTTGTTACTATCATTCTTCCATCTTTTTGTTCTGGAAATTCTTCATCTCATAGCAGAGTATATGACATTTTTTTTTTTTGTTGGTATCCAGCGATGATGTAGTGAAAACTGCCCCCAATCTGCCCATGTGGCGGTATATCTTCACTCCTATGTCTTTTTAATGTATTTTTGGTGGCATTGGTTGAAATGTTTTTCCATTTGTTTTACGATTTTTTTTTTTATATCTCATACTGAAAAATCTGGTGCCGTCAGCACAACCTTGTAGGCCCTGAGATGTCCAAGTTTAGCTGCAGCGTCGTCATTATACAAGGTGTTTGTTTCTGGATATGGTTTTTGTCCATGGTCTGATTTATTCTGCAACATGATGTGTTTCCATTGTACAGTTGACAGCCCTGAAGAGGCTGTGTGTGGTTGGCTGGGCTGTAATGACTGAACTTTGAAACCTTTTAACTGTGATTGCATCATTTTACCCCAGTTTGTACAGTCGTGCAGGTGTGTGCAACAAATGCAGAACTTTTAACATTCGGTGTGAATGTGAACTGACTTACAGTGATTGTATGGGTTAATAAATGCTTTCACAAGCATGGGGAACGCCTGCCTATGTCAAGTGAAGTCACCAAATGGACCAGACACTGTTGAGGTCATAGGCTGAACAGGAACAATCAGCATGATGTACCTTCCTGTGTTCTCCCTTCCCCTGATTGAACATACATGGCAATGGCCAGATCAGAGTCCACCTACCTCTTTGTGAAGTTGTAGTGTTGTGTGTTAGTGCTAGATGACTGGATGCATATGTGCAGGAGTTGTAGTGTTGTGTGTTAGTGCTTGATGACTGGTTGCATGTGTGAAGGAGTTCTACTTCTAGTGTTATGTGTTAGTGCTTGATCACTAGTTGCATGTGTGAAGGAGTTGTAGTTTTGTGTGTTTGTGCTTGATGACTGGATGCAAGAGATATTTGAACTCAGTGTATATGTGAGGCTCCTGGTGGTGTGCACATGCAGGAATAAAGAAGGAAGACAAGCGAGTGACAGTGTTCAGCCAGACTGGGGTCACACAGATCCTGACTGGGTCTGCCCTTGGTCTGGAACAGTACCAGGCCTGGGATCACACTCCATGCCATTTTCCTAACAGTTTCATTTGGTCTGGGAACAGCACCAGGCCTGGGATCACACTCCATGCCATTTTCCTAACAGTTCATTTGGTCTGGAACAGCACCAGGCCTGGGGTCACATTCCATGCCATGCCTTTCCTAACAGTTCATTTGGTCTGGAACAGCACCAGGCCTGGTGTCACACTTTTCATGCCACCTATCCCTCAATGTCATTTTCCTAACATCAGTTCCATGCTTCAGGCACAGTGTTGCTGACAGACAGTCATTCAGATCAGTTCCATGCTTCAGCACAGTGTTGCTGACAGACAGGACAGAAACATGTGGGTGAAAACATGACCACCTGGACGGGACTGGTGACCCATGAGCTGTGGCACAACAAAGGCCTACATTGCACTGGAGATGGTGTGTAAGGTGTTGGTGCATTTATAAGCTTAGAAATTTTGCACATTCTGTGCTAGCTTGTTTCTCACTGGGAGAGTGGACAGGAGTTTTATAGTTTGATCACTTTCTTTAACTTCATTCCACACATTGCACCTGAGCAATGCTTGCACCTTGTTAAATGGCACCACAAAACAGCGTCCATCACTGACTGAACTTGCGTACTTAAACTGGTCAAACTCCAAAGCAGGCAGCGAACTTGACATGGACACAATACAGGGCTGTAAGTTACAGTTCTGAAGACTTTGGACTAAAACTGAGTCCATTTTCATTCTTTGGACCAAAACAGAGTCTGTCTGTTTTTTTGCATTTTGATATGTTGAAAAACAATTCTGTGAAGTATTTCACATCTTTTTAGAAATATATGTAATCTTGGGGGCAAGAGCAATATGAAATTGTTTGCCTTTTGGCAAAACGGTCTTACTGTACAGTTAAGTTAAATAAAGCTCCTGCACTCACCATCAGCACAAAATCGCTGTTGTGTGAAAATGTAATTCAAGAGAAATTTCAAACAATGACCAGCATTCCATCTTATCATTTATACTCAATGTTGCATAACTATGACGCTCAAAACATTCTTCCTCTCTACACTGAAGTCTTCTGTCACAAAGGATATACAAAAGCAGATTTTGAAGTGAACGAAACCATGCTGAACACATACTTTTGTCAAAATGTAACAATGAGTTGGCCACAGGGAACGTTTGCAATTCAGAGGAGGGAAGAATGGGGGAGGGTCTTGTCATCACAAAACGACCAACATTTGTACAGGGCATGTACAGGGCATATTTCTTTTCTTTTTTTCATCTTCCATTCACACAATCAGAGGCAACAAAGTGCATCCCTTCAATCTAACAATTCTACTCCAGTTAAGACAACATTTTGGAAAAAAAGCAATTCTGCATTTTTAAAAAAATACTAAACAGAAAAAAGTTATTTAAAAATTCAAAAGGTCATCTAAAAAGCATTGGATGAAAAAAAGTAGCAAAAATGAAAGACAATGCCAAAGAATGTCCTG
The DNA here is from genome assembly GCA_016801955.1 of Conus betulinus. NCBI lineage: Eukaryota > Metazoa > Mollusca > Gastropoda > Neogastropoda > Conidae > Conus > Conus betulinus. The sequence goes on from JADBJO010003392.1 coordinate 194,097, forward strand.
AATGAACAGTACACACACACACACACACACACACACACGCACACACACACAGTCACAGACACACAGTGCACACACACACACACTCGCACATTGTGACACACACACACACACACATGCACACATACATACACATACACACACACACATATGCTGTCACACACACACACACACACACACACACACACACACACACACACACACCCAAGCAATGGTTCCTGCACTAACTGACTTTTTCTTCTCCAACCAGGAAACAACTAAACAGTTAAAGAGGTAGAAGCAAGATGATGAGTCAAGTAAAAATATGATCCACTTGAGGTGTCAAAACACTGAACTGATCACTGGCTGTCTTCAGTCAGCAGACAGACCCAATCCTCTAAGACCAAGACCCCACAAGAGAGCTTCCAATTCTGGGCTGGGCTCCCAGACCAACCTGGTGTTGCAGTGGATCCCTTCCAACTGCGGGGTGTTGTGGGAAATGAGCAAGCCGACACTCTCTCCAAGCTAAGCAGCAAAATGCCACAGGGAGAAGTCCTTATCACATCCAGACACCCAGACAGCGTGTGCAGACAGAACAGATGTGGGGAGGGAAGGGTGTCACCTGGTTTCAGGACATGGGGAGGGTGGCACCTGGTTTCAGGACATGGGGAGGGTGGTACATGGTTTCAGGACATGGGGAGGGGTGTCACCTGGTTTCAGGACATGGGAAGGGTGTCACCTGGTTTCAGGACATGGGGAGGGTGTCACCTGGTTTCAGGACATGGGGAGGGCGTCACCTGGTTTCAGGACATGGGGAGGGTGGCACGTGGTTTCAGGGCATGGGGAGGGCGTCACCTGCTGTCAAGACAATGGGGAGGGTGTCGCCTGGTTTCAGGACATGGGGAGGGTGTCACCTGCTGTTGGGTGTGGAAGGGTGTCACCAGCTTTCAGGGTGTGGGGAGGGCGTTGCCTGCTTTCAGGGCATGGGGAGGGTGTCACCTGCTTTCAGGACGTGGGGTGTCACCTGCTGTTGGCGTGGGGAGGGTGTCACCAGTTTCAGGACATGGGGAGGGTGTCGCCTGGTTTCAGGACATCGGGTCAGTGTCACCTGCTTTCAGGATGTTGGGTGTCACCTGCTTTCAGGACATGGGGAAGGTGTCACCTGCTTTCAGGACATGGGGAGGGGCGTCATCTGCTTTCAGGATGTGGGGTGTCACCTGCTTTCAGGACATGGGGAGGGTGTCACCTGCTTTCTGGATGTGGGGTGTCACCTGTTTTCAGGGTGTGGGGAGGGTGTCACTGGTTTCAGGGTGTGGGAAGGATGTCACCTGGTTTCAGGATGTGGGTGTCACCTGGTTTCAGGATGTGGGGAAGGTGGTACCTGGTTTCAGGACTTTGGGAGAGTGGCACCTGGTTTCAGGACATGGGGAGGGTATCACCTGGTTTCAGGATGTGGGAGGGTGTCACCTGGTTTCAGGATGGGGGGAGGGTGGCACCTGGTTTCAGCTGCCAATGCGCGCTGCAGATTCACCATCTTCAGACTGACAACAGGGACAATGTCAGCTCCTGGCATGTCTCTGCAAATGGAAGATCTCTCAAAGAGGGAAATGCCCCTGTGGATAGGTAGTAGGCCACAGATGCCAACCCATATCATGCTGTCCTACCCTCCCCTCCAGCCTAGACAGTTTACAACAGGAGACCTGGCCCAGTGCAGTGGACCTTGGGGAGAAGCTGTGGGGACCGGTGATGCTGCCGAGGCTGATGGCAGACTTTGCCCACAACCCGGCACTGCCCATTTAACATGGCAGGGAACACAGAGGAAGAACAATCACTGCCTATTTCCATACATCACTCACAAAACACAAGCAATCTAAAAATATGTCTAGCACAGAACATTCCATTTCTGCAAGCTCCCCTGCTTGCATGGCAGGAAGGCTGTCACCCCTATTATAACTCTGTATGAAAACAAACAGAGAAAAGTACTGGTACTGATGGTTGTTGCCCATTTAGGACGCATAAAATGTTTATGTACATTAGTGCATCTGGTAGCAGTCACAATAATGCAACAGTAATATTCATAACTGTCTGTAGCAATCACAATAATGAATAATGCACATGGTGACATTTGGGGCAATGTTATGTGGAGTCAGCTTCCTGAGTTTCAGGAAATCATATTAATAAACCAGAGCTTGCACAGTGAAAATAGCATCAGTCGACAGTACTAGCAAATAATGTTGCATTAGCACTGACCATTTTCAAAACAAGCACAACTGTGACACTTTGCTGTGACAAGAGTACTGACTTATCTTCCAGGCTCAAATGCTCACATTAACCCAACTATAAAAAGAAAGAACAGCTTAATGAAGGGTGCTCACTTGAAGTCAGATTGTCCACATGAAAAGTGTTCACTCTAATCAGATTGTCCAATTTCTGATAGTGGAAGTCCGCTAAATGTGATCTAGCGTTCACTTTAATAAGATTGTCCAAATTTACATTAGTGGAAGTCCGCTTAATGCAATTTACAGTCAAAGTTTAGGCTCTGAGATTTAACATGCAAGAAATATACATCTGTGCCCCCAAAGCTTCTTCCTTCCACATATGTTTTGGGTTGAAATAAAAAATGCATCACACCTGAGCTGAAACAATCCACAGCAGCTATACGCAACAAATCTTAGTGGCATTATGAAGTCCAGCCTGAGGTTCGAGTATAGTGAGCAATGGATGCATGAATTGACATAAACAATCCCCAAGTCAGAAAAAGGAAAACAAAAACAAGAACAAAAAAAATAGAAGGAAAAAAAAAAAAAAGACAAAAAAAAAAAAAAAAATAGTAAAGTAAAGGCGGGGGTGGCGGAGGGAAAAAAAAACAAACAAAAAAAACAATCCCCAAGTAGGGCTGTCATGTGTGTGTGTGGAGGAGACACTGGGATGGGGGAAGAGTGGTGAAGGGTAGACAGCTCTAAAACGCAACAACAAAAGCGTCACCACATCAAAGGTCAAGTCATCCAGTGCCATAAACATACAACACACACACACACACACACACACACACACACACACACCCTGTCTTCTTTCAAAATGGATACCTGGTAATTTGGTTGTTGATTTGGGTCAAAAAGAACCAATCTACGTGTGCAACTCTAATTCCATTTTTGGTGTGGAGCAAACAACTGATACATTCAAGGAGATTTTCTTTTTTTTTTTTTTTAAAGAAATGATATTTCCAAATAACCCATCTTGTTGTCAATCACTTTATTTGATCTGCAACATGTCTTGGAGTTACGGAGGAGTGGGAGGATGAGCACAAAAAGCACAAAAATTCCTTTACAATGTTGAGAGAAAAAAATGGACTGATTTCAGTCTAAAAGTATTGCAGGAACAGATAAATCTTTAGGTAATGTTTACAATGTGAGGCAAGGCTGGCAATCTTTTGTAAAATACAACAGTACAGAAAAACGTTGAAGAATGCTGAACATCATACTCTTTTCTGGAAAAAAAATCAATAAAATGTTTAGAAATAAACAGCATAAGGAAATGGCAAAGCTGTAGCTGCTGGCAGTTGGCATACAGGCCCAGGCCATCTCTGAGAGAAACTAACAACCACAGAGAACAGCAAGTGGACTTGACAAAATTCACACACGCTGACGCTTCAAACAAGAGTCAATTCCAAACTGATGCAATACCCCAGGCTCAGATCTAGACTGTACAGATAAAAGTGACTTGAACAATGTAACTAGCCATTTTTGGCCATCTTTTCAGAACTCTAGTAACGAGTCATGCCCATTCCAACTTACACCACTGTGAAAGCATCTCTGCTCAATATCAACATACAGTCGCTGGCTTTGATGCACATCACAGCTTTTGGAATACAAATGGTCCTGGGCATTGTTGATGAGCAGTCAAAGCACTGAAAATAACTAATGATTACTGTACATAGTTTCATTAATTCCACCTGAGTCAGATCGACTTCAAAGAGGAGAAAGCAGAGAAAAAGCATGCGAACAAATCCACGCACTTCTACTACACATAAGAATCCTCTTGCACTCATGTGCATACACTAGCACAGTTGGTCAATTTACAGCAAAGGTAATAAATTAAGCACAAAAACACTAGCACAATCAGTCATCTTAAAGCAAAGGTAATAAATTAAGTACTAACACGTTCCTTTGATTTTAAATGTTGCTCACTCTCTCTCGCTCTCATACACACACACACACACACACACAATGTGCGCACACAGACCATACAGGTCAGAACATGGGTACCAAAGTCGAGTCACCTGTGGCCTGGCTTCACCACCAGTTTGACCCACTTCCATTGGTCCTAAAAGAAAAGTTCACTTTGTGACCTCTCTCCTCTGAAACCTGAAGAGAACTTGTATTATGAAAGAAAGCTACTTCAAACTGGTTCATGTTTTCTGCTTGTGCGTTTTTATTTGTTAGTTTGTAACAGCTACGCTGAGAAAATTACATCAATCTCATGTATTCTCCGTGTAAGTTTTTCTTTATTGGCTTGTAACAGCCATAGTATGAAAACTAGATCAAACAATCTGATATATTCTCCATGCGAGTTTTTCTTTAACTTGTAATAGCTATACTATGAAAACTACAGCAAACAATCTCATAAGTGTTCCACATGTGTTTTACTTTTTTTACTAATAACTGAAGAAAGCTGATCTAATGAAAACTATAGCAAACAATCTAATCAATGTGGATTAGATTTACCAAAATTGCAACTACTCCAACATTTCTTTTTTTTAAATATATGTACAGACCATCCTTGCTTTGCCCTACACCTCTATCCGAAGAAGCTGAGTTGTGCTTGAAACTGTGACAACACACTGCATTAGACTGAAAGCTGTGTTGTGCTTGAGCTGTGACAAAGCGCTGCATTTGCACTGAAAGCTGTGTTGTGCTTCAGCTGTGAGAACGCACTGCATTTGGACTGAAGTGGTCATGCTGCATGTCAAACCACAACGGCACTGTGGAACATCACCCCTGGTAACCCTGCTGACCAGTCAGGCAAACAGCCCTTTCCATACAGTGATGGGGGTTTAGGGTGAATACTGATCTGCTCCTCTGACTTCCCCCCCAGCACCAACAGAAACGGCTGTTCCAACACCATCTCCCCCTTGGTATCCTCCCCACCTCTCCTCTTCACTGGCCCACATGTTACCCCACCTGTCCTCACTGGTTGAGGAATGGTGCTGGAAGCTGAAAAGGAATCGTCAGCCCGAGTGACGCTGGTTGTCCCTGTGATAGTGTGTTGTGAAGGAACAGCAGTGGAACCTTGGGGGCGTCAGCTGGGAGCTGGTGGAGTGTCTGACATCGATGAAGGATGTCTCTGCTTCCAGAGAATCCTGTGCACAGAAGGCGATGTTCCTGGTCCTGTCCTGACTGGTCTGTTCCTGGCCACACCCCGGAGTGGATTTGTCTTCGTTCACCAGTGAGCACTGTGACCTCTGACCCTGCGCCCAGGTTGCTGTGTTCTGGCCGTCATCTCTGTGCTGGTTCCCTTCACCCGCCACACCAGACGTCAGGATGCTGCCCTGGGCACTGCCTCCCTGGGACTGATGCTTGGCATTCACCAGTGGGGGACCTCCAGGCCCTGACCTGGACAGGGGTGTGGAATCCACATGCACCCTGTCTGACCTCAAACGTCCAACATCAGAGAACCCACAGTGATGCTGGTTTTCAGCAGTCTTTGGTTGTTTCTGTGACACAGCACTGCTGAGCTGCTGCGGACCATTGCTGTTAAAATGCTGCAAAGAAGTGTCTTTCACAATCTCTACTCCATTGGAGTCACTCATCACTGGACAAGGATGTGGCAGCAGATGGTTTTTGGAAGGGTAAGAAATCCTGACTTCATCCAACCCCCGTCATCGGAGATCTCCAGATCTTCGATAAACAAATCATTCCAAAATGTGATCTCCTTCTTTACCATGCCCCCTGACTCAAAGCTGTGTCTGGACGCTTTAAGGACTGGGGAGTCGGAGAGATCGATCAAATCTATGGTGATGGTACTGTGTGAACCTCCCCCTGGGCCAGATGTCATGTCGGGCTCAACACTGTCCGACTCTGACTCCTGGCCGGGAGACATGTGCTGGAGGACTTCCAGTTCTTGGTGGGTGTCCTCGTCCTGTCTGGGAGAGAAAGGAATGCAGGAGTCGTAGAATCCTGCGGTGCCTGGAGAATCGGACATCAGAGGTTCTTTCAGGCTGACATCAATGCGCGGATCAGCTCTGTTGCTGGAATTGGTGTTGGCCAGCTCCACTGTCACAGACCTCAGCTCCTCCAGACTCATCACCTGACTGTCAGGGGATGCCCTTTGTGCACCACCTTCTCTGGGAAAAAAACATGCGGCGTCGTCTGTTCCATGGTGGAGGGGCTTGTGCGTGGCCGGACCACAAATCGGTCCGGGTGCAGGAGAGAGGTGGAGGGCTTGAGGTGAGGGGTGGACAGGGTGCGGTCCGTGCACTGCGTGGGTCTGTTGTCATGGTGACTGACTGACACACAGATGTGGAACGACAGCCCAGGCAGCGGCACTCCCGCACAGTGCAACTTCCCCAGCTGTTGGTGTCTGCAACGCATACAACTGATTTCATCTCACTCTGTCCACATCACTGAAACCTTATGAACGATTTTCATTATCCCTTTAAACACACACACACACACACACACACACACACACACACGCATGCATGCACACACATATGTATGCACACACACATATAATGGGAGAAAACAATTTATGTACACTATGCATATAATAGCTTTTTAAATCAGCTTTGCTCAGTCCATAACTTCCATCATGGCATCCTCACCCCTACCCCCCTGCTTTTATGACAGAAAGAGGAGGAGACTGACAGAAAGAGACATAGAACCTATTCACCTGCATGGAATACTGAGTATAGGATGACTTGCCAAGAGAAGGGAGTTATGTTGTAAGCATATTTCACAATGACACCTATGAGATTTTTGGTCTAAAAACAAATATATTCCAGAAGAGAGTGAGACTGACTCTGCAAGTATATGCATGTGTGTGTGTGTGTGTGTGTGTGTGTGTGTGGTGTGTGTGTGTGTGTGCGTGTGTGTGTGTGTTGTATGTGCGCGCGTATATGAATCTCTGTGTGTGTGTGTGTGTGTGTGTGTGTGTGTGTGTGTGTGTGTTGTGGTTGTGTCATGTGTTGTGTGTGTGTTGTGTATGTGTCATTGTGTTTGTGTGTGTGTTGTGTGTATGTGTCATTGTGTGTGTGTGTGTGTGTATGTGTTGCGTATGTCTTTGTGTGTGTGTGTGTGTGTGTGTGTGTGAGCGCACGCACGTGAGTGCTTGTGTGAAAGAGAAAAACTGTGTAGGCTATTACTGGGAAGAACACCTTAGGCTACCTGCTAATCACCCCCCTCCATGCACCTCTATCTAACTGCTGTGATCACACAGCTGAAGGGACTGAGCCCAGTTGTCTTTGCCTGGGTGCACACAATCCTCTGCAATACATCTGGTGACACCGTTCTCATTGTGGCCCACTCTGTTCCTATTCCATTTCCCTCCCCCCTCTCAAACTCAACTCCCATCCCTGTGATGTGGGTGTAGTTGGCTTAGCAGACAAATTTTACACCATTACAAAGCTGAAAAACCAAAGACTGCTGAAGAAATTTCCAAATAATTTTCACGGGACAAGCAGATGAAACAATCTACTTGTTTCCTCACATTTCTACTCGCCATCTTTAAGTGAAGAGACAGGTAATACAAGTAACTAGGGTAGTGCAATGGGGAGTCAGCAGTCACACTTCAGCATGGCACTGCCAGTACAACATTTGATAAAGGCTGGAGAAGGAGACACTGGGCATCAGACATGTTCAGAAGATACCTTCTTCCACCATTCACATGAGGAGACACTGGGCATCAGACATGTTCAGAGGACACAGTCTTCCACCATTCACATGAGAAGACACTGGGCATCAGACATGTTAAGATACATTCTTTCACCATTCACATGAGAAGACACTGGGCATCAGACATGTTCAGAAGATACATTCTTCCACCATTCACATGGGAAGAGGACACTGGGCATCAGACATGTTCAGAGTATACAGTCTTCCACCATTCACATGGGAAGGAGACACTGGGCATCACACATGTTCAGAGGACACAGTCTTCCACCATTCACATGAGAAGACAAAGGGCATCAGACATGTTCAGGAGATACATTCTTCCACCATTCACATGAGAAGAAGACACTGGGCATCAGACATGTTCAGAAGATACATTCTTCCACCATTCACATGGGAAGGAGAAACTGGGCATCAGACATGTTCAGAAGATACATTCTTTCACCATTCACATGAGAAGAGGACACTGGGCATCAGACATGTTCAGAGTATACAGTCTTCCACCATTCACATGGGAAGGAGACACTGGGCATCACACATGTTCAGAGGACACAGTCTTCCACCATTCACATGAGAAGACAAAGGGCATCAGACATGTTCAGGAGATACATTCTTCCACCATTCACATGAGAAGAAGACACTGGGCATCAGACATATTCAGAGGACACAGTCTTCCACCATTCACATGAGAAGACACTGGGCATCAGACATGTTCAGAAGATACATTCTTCCATCATTCACATGGGAAGGAGACACTGGGCATCAGACATGTTCAGAAGTTACATTCTTTCACCATTCACATGAGCAGGAGACACTGGGCATCAGACATGTTCAGAGGATACAGTCTTCCACCATTCATTCACACCACCATCATGAAGGGAAGAAATACTTTTCATTGTGTACGACTGCTTAAGAAAAGAAGATTTAAGAAATTTTTTTTTGTCATGCTTTCCCCATTCACACATTCCTTGTCTTATTTAAAGTGATAAAATCTCCATGTTGTTCTCATCTCTTACAGTGTGTGTGTGTGTGTGTGTGTGTGTGTGTGTGTCTCTCTCTCTCTCTCTCTCTCTCTCTCTCTCTCTCTCTCTCTCCCTCATCACCACACACTTATTCCAAAATATACACAATAAATCCAATTACTATCCGCATACATGTAAAAAGAATGGGACGCGCAATGCCTTGTCTCAGTGTGATTCCATCTGAAATAGTTCCTTCTGAGAAAAGTCTGGGCAGTGGGGATGGAGAATGGGGTGGAGGGGGGGGGCGGGGGGGGGGGGGGGGGGGGTAGAAGGTGTGAACAAGTGAAAAGGGCAGAAGGGGAGTGCACTTGGTCTGCCATGAAGCTGACTGTTCAATCACTCTTGCACTGACGGTCAAAACCTGCTTGCCCATGAATACGTGAAGACAGCATATTTCACTTATCCACCACACAGTTCATTGGTGGTCCTGGACAGCGAGCCCTGGACTCTACCACAATATGACCCCTGGGGCAAACAGTCAACACAGCTGGTTAATCTGAAGAGGACACAGCCAGTCCACACCTCTGGCCACCACTGAAGCAGGGAGCTCTGTTCAAAGTGCAATGGCACAAAATCACATCTCCAGCTGTGTTGGAGTGGTAGAACCTGATTCACAAGAAGACTCAAAGGAAGAGAAGTTGATCATTCCATACAAGAAGACTCAAAGAAAGAGAAGTTGATCATTCCATGAGTGGTAGAACCTGTTTCACATGAAAACTTGAAGAAAAAGAAGTTGCTCATTCCATGAGTGGTAGAACATGCTTCACAAGAAAACTCAAATAGAGAGATGTTGATCATTCCATTAGTGGTAGAACTTGCTTCACAAGAAGACTTAAAGAAAGAGAAGTTGATCACTTCACCACCATCCCTGAAAGACGCAATGCAGCTGCCCTTATGGTAGGACTAAAAATGGTTGATCCATAAAAATCTGCAGAATGGAGAACCTCAGAGTTTTAGCCGTGGAATGAACAAAGCCAGAGGAGAAGAATAAGAGAGAGAGAGACATACAAAGAGAGAGCAGGCCAGCAGAGATAAGACTACAGAAGACAACAATTTTCTTGCCATGAAGCATTTGGCAGCCCATCCATTGTCAGAATTTTTTCTGTTTGCAGTTTTCATTAAGCAGACCACCACTTCATCAAACAAACATAATTTTCTGACTTTTGAAAATAATACTATCAAAAGACAGAAGATAAGCTTACTCGATACTGCTGAGTAAATACTCATCGTCAGGTACTGGCTTTTGAAGAGAATTAATCTTTCAAAAAAAAAAAAACACACACACACACAAACATTCTTCAAATGTCTGAGGAAATTTCTGTGCAGTGACCCGAGTAGCCTGTAGGTCTGTTTTGAAAAGTGTTGACATTACTGTATGTTTGAAGTAGATGTACCATGTTACTGTATGTTTTGAAGTAGCTGTTCCATGCAACTGTATGTGTTGAAGCAGCTGTCCTACGCACTTTATCCTTCACTACATTCATAAAGTAGCCTGAGGGTCTGTGTTGAAAAGTGTTCATGTTACTGTATGTTCTGAAGTAGCTGTCCCATGTTACTGTATGTTCTGAAGTAGCTGTCCCATGTTACTGTATGTTCTGAAGTAGATGTCCCACGTTACTGTATGTTCTGAAGTAGATGTCCCATGTTACTGTATGTTACTGCATGTTCTGAAGTAGCTGTCCCATGTTACTCTATGTTTTGAAGAAGCTGTTCCATGTTACTGTACGTGTTGAAGTAGCTGTTCCATGTTACTGTATGCTCAAGTAGCTGTCCCATGTTACTGTATGTTTTGAGTACTGCCCCATATTACTGTATGTTCAAGTAGCTGTCCCATGTTACTGTATGTTTTGAGTACTGCCCCATGTTACTGTATATTCAAGTAGCTGCCCCATGTTACTGTATGTTCAAGTAGCTGTCCCATGTTACTGTATGTTCAAGTAGCTGTCCCATGTTACTGTATGTTCAAGTAGCTGTCCCATGTTAATGTATGTTCAAGTAGCTGTCCCATGTTACTGTATGTTCCAGTAGCTGTCCCACGTAATGTATGTTCAAGTAGCTGTCCAATGTTACTGTATGTTCCAGTAGCTGTCCCATGTTACTATATGTTGAAGTAGCTGTCTCATGTTACTGTATGTTCAAGTAGCTGTCCCATGTTACTATATGTTGAAGTAGCTGTCCCATGTTACTGTATGTTCCGGTAGCTGTCCCATGTTACTTTATGTTGAAGTAGCTGTCCCATGTTACTGTATGTTCAAGTAGCTGTCCCATGTTACTGTATGTTCTGAAGTAGCTGTCCCATGTTACTGTATGTTCTGAAGTAGCTGTCCCATGCTACTGTATGTTCAAGCAGCTGTCCCATGCTACTGTATGTTCAAGCAGCTGTCCCATGTTACGGTATGTTCAAGCAGCTGTCTCATTTTATGGTATGTTCAAGTGGCAGTCCCATGTGACTGTAAGTTCTGAAGTAGCTGTCCGGTGTTACTCCATGTTTTGAAGTAGCTGTCCTGTGTTACTATATGTTCTGAAGTAGCTGTCCATTGTTACAGTATGTTCTTAAGTAGCTGTCCCATGTTACTGTTTGTTCTGTAGTAGTTGACCCATGTTACTGTATGTATTGAAGTAGCTGTTCCATGGTACTATACGTTTTGAAGTAGCTGTCCCATGTTACAGTATGTTCTGAAGAAGCTGACCCATGTTACTGTATGTTCTGAAGTAGCTGTCCCGTGTTACTATATATGTAGAAGTAGCTGTCCCATGTTACTGTATGTTCTGAAATTGTTGTCCCATGTTACTGTATGTTCTGAAGTAGCTGTCCCATGTTACTCTATAAATCTTAGATAAATGTCAGCGAACACCCAGAGTAACGTGGACAACGAGTCACAAGACAACACACAACGCGTTTTGACCTCTTAGGTCTTCCTCAGGTGAAACAAAGACGGACAAAATAACGAAAATGCACTTAGCTTTGATCGCTTCAGATTGCAGAAGGCCTTCTTGCGCTGAACTCAGAAGCAATCTGAAGCGATCAAAGCTAAGTGCATTTTCGTTATTTTGTCCGTCTTTGTTTCACCTGAGGAAGACCTATGAGGTCGAAACGCGTTGTGTGTTGTCTTGTGACTCGTTTGTTCACGTTTCTCTGGGCGGTTCGCTGACATTTATTTAAGATTTGCTTAGATTTCCGCCTGCAGTCGTTTCACTTTGCAACTAGATCATGTTACTGTATGTTCTGAAGTAGCTGTCCCGTGTTACTGTATGTTCTGAAGTAGCTGTCCCATGTTACTGTATGTTCTGAAGTAGCTGTCCCGTGTTACTGTATGTTCTGACGTAGCTGTCCCATGTTACTATATATGTTGAAGTAGCTGTCCCATGTTACTGTATGTTCTGAAGTAGCTGACTCATGTTACTGTATGTTCATGTAGCTGTCCTATGTTACTGTATATTCTGAAGTAGCTGTCCCATGTTACTATATGTTCTGAAGTAGCTGTTCCATGTTACTGTATGCTGAAGGAGCTGTCCCAAAGTTACTGTTTGTTCTGAAGTAGCTGTTCCATGTTACTGTATGCTGAAGTATCTAACCCATGTCATTAGATGTTCTGAAGTAGCTGTTCCATATTACTGTATGTTCCAGTAGGTGTCCCAAGTTACTGTATGTTGAAGTAGCTGTCTCATGTTATTATATATGTTGAAGTAGCTGTCCCATGTTACTGTATGTTCTGATGTAGCTGTCCTATGTTACTGAATGTTCTGATGTAGCTGTCCCATACACTTTATCCTTCACTTCATTCACAAAGTTCAACAGACCGACAGCCTGCTGCTCTACTCGGTGCTAGAGTCCAGCCCTGGGGGCACACAGAAGATAACGCCATCCCTGACTGCCCACAGCACCACGGCCTACCTGCTGACCAAGGACCAGCTGACCCCAACACCTCAATTCACAGGCTGAGCAAAGCACATCTACCTGACCACTGTATGGACACTCACCAAACCTGTAGCTCCACACGTCGTTCATGGGCTTTCCCCGGCAGGTTCCCCCCACCACCACCATCTGATGATGGATCTGAGAATGACAGAGCTACTGATGATGGATCTGACGATGACAGGACATGCTCATCTTTCATCAACAGTCACTATCATTAAGGAAGACAACACCTTTGCCTAACTGAAAAAAAGGAATGCTGCTTTTCTAACACAGGTAAAATCTTGATAATTCATGCAACTAGTTTGATTTTTTTTTGTTGTTTTCACTTATTCAAGATTTTTCAATCAATATAGAAGGCTTCTTATATCTTTTTTTATTTTCAATAACTTTTTTTTTTCCATTTCATTATGTCTATGTGTCAAAACTATTCTCTTTCAAACGACATATTTTTTTTCTAATATAACACACATTTTCTAACACTGACTGTGCACATAAACATAGTAGAGACTTTCCCTGATACAACTGCCGATACAACAAACTTCGCATGCAAAAAAAAAAAAAAAAATGGACTAAATAAGCTAAGAATTTCACATGCACAAACTTTCAATTCAGAAAGACAAAACTCCTCTTACAGATCCCGACTCATAAAGCCATGTAAACTGTTCTTGTTAATGGACTGCTGTGAACATGAAAGCAGACCACACCGACTTCACTTTACGCTGCACAATTCCTGTCCTGTCCCCACCCTCCCCATTTCTTTTCTATCTTTTTTTTTTTCAGGGCTAGCATACACTTGAATCAATACAACTAATGAGTCTTTGGCAGTCACAATAGAAGAAACGTAGCTGTTAAGGTGGCCTTTCCATAAATATATCTGACAGCATGGTGAAGCAATAGTGTGTGTGTGTGTGTGTGTGTGTGTGTGTGTGTGAGCGTGTAAGTGTGTGTGTGTGTGTGTGCGCGCATGTGTGTGTGTGTGTGTGTGTGTGTGTGTGTGTGTGTGTGTGTGTGTGTGTGACACAAAACAAGGAAGCCAGATAAAAGGAAGCCCCGTGAGCAACTGACCAAATCTTGGTGCAGATCCAAGGGGATCCAGGTTGCCTGTGATCTTGGTGAACCCTGACCCCCTCACCTGCTCTTTTCGCTGCATGTCTCCCCCTTTATCTTCACCAAAAGCTTAGTGTTTGTCTCCTCTATCATCTAGTGGCTTAGTTCACTGTCACCATCCATCCCCTGCTGATTCTCAATGCATCTTGCAGCTCAGTGCTTTCCCTCCCTCAGATTTCACCGTCACCATCCATCCCTGCTGATTCTCAATGCATCTTGCAGCTCAGTGCTTTCCCTCCCTCAAACTTCACTGTCACCATCCATCCCTGCTGATTCTCAATGCATCTTGCAGCTCAGTGCTTTCCCTCCCTCAGATTTCACTGTCACCATCCATCCCTGCTGATTCTCAATGCATCTTGCAGCTCAGTGCTTTCCCTCCCTCAGACCTCACTGTCACCATCCATCCCTGCTGATTCTTAACGCCCCTTCTTATCCACCTCATGCCACACCCAGCTAGTCACCCAAGCCATCTCCCTATGCTATGACTGTGAAGCAGTCAAAGGAGGAGTTTGCTCCTAGAAGAAAAACAGAATGTTTCCCATTTCTTCTCTTTCCTGTCTGCTAGAAAAGGCAAAAAAAAAAAAAATGATAGATGATAGAGAAAAAGGGCAGGTGAACTAGAATGCCTCACCACACACGCTGAATGTCCAGACAGGGGCGACGGTGGTGATCCCAGGCATTTCAGCTTGGTCCACTGGTGCAGTGCTGTCATCAGAGAGTGTGAAATCCTCTGGTTTATTCATCATCACAGTGTGTGCCATCATCTGCTTAATTCATCATTGGTGTGTGTGTGTGCAATCATCTGGTTAATTCATCAGCACAGTCTGTGCAATCATCTGGTCAATTCATCATTACAGAGTGTGCCATCATCTGGTTAGGTTAATTCACCATCACAGTGTGTAGAATCATCTGGTTAATTCACCATCACAGTGTGCACAATCATCTGGTTAATTCATCATCACAGTGTGTACAATCTTCTAGTTTATTCACCTTCACAGTGAGTACAATCATCTGGTTAATTCATCATCACTGTGTATACAACCTTCTAGTTTATTCACCATCACAGTCTGTATAATCATCTGGTTAATTCATCATCACTGTGTATACAACCTTCTAGTTTTTATTCACCATCACAGTGTGTATAATCATCTAGTTAATTCATCATCACTGTGTATACAACCTTCTAGTTTATTCACCATCACAGTGTGTATAATCATCTGGTTAATTCATCATCACTGTGTGTACAATCATCTGGCTAGTTCATCATCACAGTGTGTGTACAATCATCTGGTTAATTCATCACCACAGTGTGTACAATCATCTGGTTCATTCATCACCAGCATGTCCAATCATCTGGCTAGTTCATTATCACAGTGTGTGCAATAATCTGTTTAATTCATCACCACAGTGTGTGCAATCATCTGGTTAATTAATCACCACAGTGTGTGCAATCATCTGGTCAATTAATCATTACAGTTTGGTCAATCATCTGGTTAATTCATCATCACAGTGTGTGCAATCATCTGGTTAATTAATCATTACAGTTTGGTTAATCATCTGGTTAATTCATCATCACAGTTTGGTTAATCATCTGGTTCATTCATCACCACTGTTTGGTCAATCATCTGATTAATTAGTCATCACAGTTTAGTCAATCATCTGGTTAATCATCACGGTTAGTCAATCATCTGGTTTTTTTAATCATCAAAGTTTGGTCAATGGTCAGGTTAATTATCACAGTTTGGTCAATCATCTGGTTTTAATCATCACAGTTCAGTCAATCATTTGGTTTTAATCATCACAGTTTGGTCAATCACCTGGTTTTAATCATCACAGTTTGGTCAGTCAACTGGTTAATCTCAGCACTATTTACAAGTGATAAATCAAGCATCTCTTCAGAGAATGGTACTGACATAACAAAACAAATTTGTCCCTACACCATGAAAAATAATGTAGCAATAAATCTGTCCATTGGTCAAACAGTACAATGCTACTCCAAATGACTGTCAATCAGAATAGTATTAATCATTACAAATGACCACCTCGCTTCTCCTTTATTTTACACATCACATCTACAACGGTCAGCAGACCCCCCCACCCCTCCCATACAGCAAAACCTCAAAGTCAGTGATGAAGCCATAATTATGAATGCACTCGAGCCAAAACCTATCAAAACACCACAACATAGAGTAAAAGAAAATGTACGATGCAGACTTAAAAAGACCCAGAGAATTTTGCACCACCAGGTCATCGTCAGGTGTCACCAGTACAGCCCATGACCAACGCACAGCGGAATACCCGCCAGACGGCTGTCTGTTTTTGAGGAGCACAGTTTGGAGCAGTCTTTGTATGGATGAAGTGTGAGGAATGAGGAAGACACATCAGAGGAAATATCATGTGAGAAATAAGCCATACTGTAAAGTGTGTTTCCTGTTTAGGCTTGTTGTCAGTACCACTACAGATGGCTTTCGTCTTCTTATAAATGCATCCAGTTAATCAGTTGATATGTATAAAATATCTTCAACAATGCGTAAATCTACATAGCCCACATGCACACACACACACACACACACACACACACACACACACTGCATGCTCTCTCTCTCTCTCTCTCTCTCTCTCTCTCTCTCTCTCTCTCAATTCCATCATTCCCACATAGCCCATCCAGTTAGCATCACACAGCACACAGTTGTACTGCCGATGATGCCAGCCCTCCACTCACCAAAGCTGTACTTCCAGAAGTCGGTGCAGGGGCTGAGGCCGGCTGTGCCCCCAAAGACCCACATGGCGCCATCCCCCACTACAGCGCTGTGACCATAGCGACCGCTGGGCCGGCAGTGACTCAACTGGGTCACCTCCGTCCACTCCTCTTCATCTGAACCCACACACACCCACAGCTACACTTCATCTGAACCCACACACACCCACAGCTACACTTCATCTGAACCCACATACCCACAGCTACACTTCATCTGAACCCACACGCACCCACAGCTACACACTTCATCTGAACCCACACGCACCCTCAGCTACACTTCATCTGAACCCACACGCACCCTCAGCTACACTTCATCTGAACCCACACACACCCACAGCTACACTTCACCTGAACCCCACACAAACCCACAGCTACACTTCATCTGAACCCACACAAACCCACAGCTACACTTCATCTGAACCCACACAAACCCACAGCTACACACTTCTCTGAACCCACACAAACCCACAGCTACACTTCATCTGAACCCACATACGCCCACAGCTACACTTCATCTGACCCCACACACACACCCTCAGCTACACTTCATCTGAACCCACACACACCCCCACAGCTGCACTTCATCTGAACCCACACGCACCCACAGCTACACTTCATCTGAACCCACACGCACCCACAGCTACGCTTCATCTGAACCCCACACGCACCCACAGCTACACTTCATCTGAACCCACACGCACCCACAGCTACACTTCATCTGACCCCACACACCCACAGCTACACTTCATCTGAACCCACACACCCACAGCTACACTTCATCTGAACCCACACACCCACAGCTACACTTCATCTGAACCCACACACTCCCACAGCTACACTTCATCTGAACCCACACACACCCACACTACACTTTGTCTGAACCCACACGCACCCACAGCTACACTTCATCTGAACCCACACACACCCACAGCTACACTTCATCTGAACCCACACACACCCACAGCTACACTCCATCTGAACCCACACACCACAGCTACACTCCATCTGAACCCCACACACCCAAGCTACACTACATCTGAACCCACATACCCACAGCTACACTTCATCTGAACCCACATACCCACTGCTACACTTAATCTGAAACCCACACACCCACTGCTACACTTCATCTGAACCCACGTACATCCACAGCTACACTTCATCTGAACCCACACACCCAAGCTATACTTCATCTGAACCCACACCCACCCACAGCTACACTTCATCTGAACCCCACACACCCACAGCTACATTGCATCTAAAGTTACAGACACCCACAGCTACACTTCATCTGAACCCACACCCACCCACAGCCACACTTCATCTGAACCCCACAGCTACTACACTTCATCTGAACCCACACCCACCCACAGCCACACTTCATCTGAACCCACACACCCACAGCTACACTTCATCTGAACCCACACACACCCCACAGCTACACTTCATCTGAACCCACACACCCACAGCTACATTGCATCTAAAGTTACACACACCCACAGCTACACTTCATCTGAACCCACACCCACCCACAGCCACACTTCATCTGAACCCACACACCCACAGCTACACTTCATCTGAACCCACACCCACCCACAGCCACACTTCATCTGAACCCACACACCCACAGCTACACTTCATCTGAACCCACACCCACCCACAGCTACACTTCATCTGAATCCACACACACCACAGCTACACTCCATCTGAAGCTACACACCCAAACTACATTTCATCTGAAGCTACACACACCCAAGCTACACTTCATCTTAACAAACACACCCAAGCTATACTTCATATTAACCCACATACGCCCACAGCTACACTTCATCTGAACCCACACACACCCACAGCTACACTTCATCTGAACCCACACACACCCACAGCTGCACTTCATCTGAACCCACACACACCCACAGCTACACTTCATCTGAATCCACGCACCCAAGCTACACTTCATCCGAACCACACACACCACACTTCATCTGAACCCACACACTCAGAGCTACACTTCATCTGAACTACACACCTACACAGCTATACTTCATCTGAAGCCACACACCCCCACAAAGCTACTCTTCATCTGATTAAGAATCAAAAAACAAACCAACAGAACAATAATAGATCAAGGTAATCCCGGATCATTTCAACAACATAAATATATGGCAGTCAAACACAGAATTGCTCTCACATACATCCTCCTACTCACAAAACTCTCTCTCTTGTCTAACCTCCATCCCATTCCTTTCTCCCATCTCCATTCACACACAAACATATTCAATGACTAGTGTAGGTTGAAACAAAAAACAGCCCTCCGCCCCAACCAAATCAACAGCAGAGCCCATCCTGCAATCATTGTGAATCACCTGACCTATGTTGAAGGCCCAGAGTTCCTGAGTAGCTCCTGTGGGGTCCTTGAAGCCACCATAGACGTACATCAAGTTGTTGTGCACCACCGCCGAGTGGTCACGGCGACACAGAGGTTGGGCCGTCCCTGGCTCACCCCACACTTCTCGCAGATGGCCTAGGTCTGATCAGGAAAGGAAGCACAGACACAGGGCAGAGGTCAGAGATCACCGCAACAAACAGGTGCATACTGACATACTAAACAACACATGTGCACACTTACACTCTCACACAGACACACATACACACATATGAAATACACACACACACACACACACACACACACATGAAGACACACACACACACACACACACACACACACAATACACATACACACACTTACACACTTACATACTTACACACTTATACACACACACACACACACACACACACACACACAGCTTCAATTTCAGTAAGGAGGCCTCCCTCACTGCAGGAGAATCAGTGAACACGCTTTACCACACCAGCCATAGCAGGGGGCCACACTGCGCTGAGGTTGAAGCAAATCCATTTATAATCTATAGATAAATAAGGACAGTCAGTAGAGAGACTCATGGACAGAACTACACTTGACCAATGCGCTGGCCCCTGTGCTGCTTAGGCTTTGGGCCCCTTAGTGCACGTGGTCTGCACACCTCTATACTTGGGTGTTGTTCCTCTGCCAACATGTATGCGTGTTGGTACATGGGTGCAAATGTTATGCATGCATGAGCAAGAGAGTTTGTGTGTGTATGTGTGTGTGTGTGTGTGTGTGTGTGTGTGTGTCTATGCCTAAGTGTGTGTGTGTGTGTGTGTGTGTGTGAATGTGTGTGTGCGTGTGTGTAAGTACATGCATGTGTACGCATGAAGCAGAAAAAAATACACCGGAAGGTGCTAGCAGGACCCAGAGAAGTACTGTCTTCAACCACCGAAACAGTCAGCGGGGAGCAATCCTGCACCACCCTTAGAAGTCTGCACTGTGTTCAGACAGGGTGTAGTCATGCACTGGGCACTGCATTCATACATCAAGGGACATGACTATTCCCAAACAGATGTCATTGTGTGAACACCTAAGCAACAATAGATCTCCAGGGAAGCGTCCTAGTGGGTGAACCAGTCCTCATTTCATGACTGCACAGCCCACCTGAGAAAGGCGCCACTATCATGTCAACTGCTGCAACCATCTGTAGCCCCACTCCTTGATATTTCACTGACAAGTGAAAACACTACAACTCCGGATATGACATCTGTAGTCCCACTCCTTGATATTTCACCAACAGGTGAAAACACTACAACTACAGACAGCAGCATCTGTAGCCCCACTGACAGGTGAAAACATTAAAACTGCAGACAGGGACATCTGTATCACTACTGCCAGGTGAAACACATCAAGTCCAGACATGGGCATGTGTAGCCCCACTGACAGGTGAAAACATTACAACTGCAGACAGGGTCATCTGTAGTCCCAATGACAGGTGAAAACAGTACAAGACAGGTGAAAACAGAACAACTCCAGACACGGCATCTGTAGCCCCACTGACAGGTGAAAACAGTACAAGACAGGTGAAAACAGTGTGCAACTCCAGACATGGCATCTGTAGCCCCACTGACAGGTGAAAACAGTACAAGACAGGTGAAAACAAAACAACTCCAGACACGGCATCTGTAGCCCCACTGACAGGTGAAAACAGTACAAGACAGGTGAAAACAGTGCAACTCCAGACATGGCATCTGTAGCCCCACTGACAGGTGAAAACGGTACAAGACAGGTGAAAACAGTGCAACTCCAGACATGGCATCTGTAGCCCCACTGACAGGTGAAAACGGTACAAGACAGGTGAAAACAGCGCAACTCCAGACATGGCATCTGTAGCCCCACTGACAGGTGAAAACACTACAACTCCAGACATGGGGATCTGTAGCCTTACTCCCTGATATTTCACTAACAGGTGAAAACACTACAACTCAAGACATAGGCAAGCTTTTGCCAGACAGTCTTATGTGACATGAGAAGAATTCCTGGTTGCTGTCTTTCCTGTGGTCAGTGGATCCACTCCTCCCTACCACTGGGCCTCTCTCCAAAGTCAGCAAAGAGACTTACGAGAGAAAATACCTGAAGGTGCCAGTGTGATCTTTAGAAAGTCTTTAGTACGAACATAATTCACATCACATCTCAACATACTACTCATACATCATGTGAATAACCTGCAATGAGTTCATGTAAACTGTAAAATGCATGAATGCCCACTCACCTGTGTTAAACATCCACAGCTGAATATCATTGACATTGTTGTTGAAAGTCCCCCCAAATATGACTATCAGTCTCTGAAAGAGAACAAAAAAAAAAAAGAACTGAATTTGTGGAATGCTACACTATCTCCAACAAGTATGAACACTCAGCGGTCATGTTCCATGACTATGTTAAAGACAGTTACCTTCACTCCAAACACAGCCATTCAGCTTAATGGGGGAGTATAAACAAAATGCATGCATTATGCCTGAGACCATTTTTCTATATCATACAAAAGCCACAAAATTACAGCTGGTATACAGTTCTAAATATACAGTTTTCAGATGCCTTGTGAAAGTCCATACATGGCTATAATTCCAAGATTACATGAAGAGTTATATTGCTCTGGAAAACGACAGAACAAACAAATTACAAAACAAATGCATGCACTTCAACCTTTTTGGTCTTCTACGGGCAAGATGAACATTCAAGACGATGAAAACAGAGGATGAACACAGTCACTTATCTCCTCAAATTGGGTGCAAAATAGATGCAGAAAAAACCCATTCCCTGTCCCAGTTTGAGCAAGTTATTGACACGGTTCGTCTTTCATTTTCATTGTCTTGATTCTTGTTTGCCTTGCCTGAAAAAGACCCAAATAGGTCAAACACTTTTGTGCTTGTTTTGTAGTTTGTTCTTTCAATTGATGGTGCTGTAGATCTTTTAATTTAGTTTCAGTTTTCACCTGCAGTCACCTCACTATGATACCAGTTATAATTTAGAGATGAGCCGCCAGCCACTTTGGCTCACCTTGTAAGCCACAGCTGTGTGTCCCTGCAGCAGGGGCAGACTGCCTCCCCGCATCTCCACCAGTTCCCAGGTCTGCTGATCTGCACACGACAACAACACACTGCCACCTCTCATTCTCTCCCCTGTCTGATGAGTATTCTGCAACATGGACAACAACGCTGCAGTATTCTGTCCCCTTATTCTCTCCCCTGTCTGATGGGACAACACCACTGCAGTATTCTGTCCCCTCATTCTCTCCCCTGTCTGATGGGACAACAACACTGCAGTATTCTGTCCCCTCATTCTCTCCCCTGTCTGATGGGACAACAACACTGCAGTATTCTGTCCCCACATTCTCTCCCCTGTCTGTTGGGACAACACCACTGCAGTATTCTGTCCCCTCTTTCTCTCCCCTGTCTTTTGGGACAACACCACAGCAGTATTCTGTCCCCTCATTCTCTCCCCTGTCTGTTTAGTCTCCCTATCTGCTCCTCCCTAAACTTCCGCCAGTTCAAGATAAAGCCTGCAGAAATAAGATCAAACCCCCATCTGTCCACTATCTTGCAGTCAGTGCAGTAACCTGTTCCAGCTTGTAACATTCTGATTATATTCTGCAAAGGATAAATATGGACAGAAATCAAGCTGCTGGTCCAACAACCTAATGTGAGGCCATCAGCCTATTCACATGAGTACGCAACAAAAAAAAGTCAATCAGTTTTATATAATTAGAACAAAAATTTACCATGACTGCAACCAAACATTCTTCCATGGCAGTATGTACATGCAGCATTCTATCTTAATTATACATTAGTACTTCTTAGTAGGTTTTTCCTTATGAGTGTAAAGTAGATATAAATATTATTGTTTTTAAAACTCATAATATTAATACTGTTGATGCTAGCATACAAAACATGTTTTCTATTCCATTTCCCTCATCGTAATATCGTTCACATATACAGTTTAGACCTTTCTTCCCTACGTGGTATAATTCTCCGGAAAGCCGTACTATTTTAAGCATCTTTTGTTTACTTCATTTACGCATGCGCAAAAATAGCCTATCGCCCTCTTCAACGCAAGGTAAACCCCGAATCTTGGGTCTATCACAATAGCTGCCATGATAACCTTTGACACTCCGTGTGTGTTCTTCTGTGGTCGTGTTCATGTGGTGTTAGACTTGTATTGATTATATTCGTTGGATTTAGCTGCTCCTTGGATGAACTACTACTATAACCTTGTCACTTACCATGTATCAGGTTGGTACATTCCTTCAGTTATTTTAACTTAAATACAGACAGACAGACAGAGAGAGAGAGAGAGAGAGAGAGAGAGAGAGAGAGAGAGAGTGAGAGTGAGTGAGTGTGTGTGTGTGTGTGTGTGTGTGTGTGTGTGTGTGTGTGTGTGTGTGTGTGTGTGTGTGTGTGTGTGGGTTCCAGATTTACACTGTTGTAATGAGATAGCTACAATCAACACTGTCCTTGATCTCCCATTGTAAGTTTTACTCTCTCTCCTCTCTCCCTCTACCTCCCTCCCCATTATGAGTTTTACTTCCTTCTCCCTTCACACCCTCCCTCCCCATTATGAGTTTTACTTCCTTCTCCCTTCACACCCTCCCTCCCCATTATGAGTTTTACTTCCTTCTCCCTTCACACCCTCCCTCCCCATATGAGTTTTTTACTCGCTTAGAGAACTCCTTTCTCCTCATGTGAGAGACAGACAGACAGACAGAATATGTGTGTGTGTGTGTGTGTGTGTGTGTGTGTGTGTGTGTGTGTGTGTGTGTGTGTGTGTGTGTGTGTGTGTGTGTGTGTGTGTGTGTGTGTGTGTGTGTGTGTGTGTGTGTGTGTGTGTGTGTGTGTGTCTGTCTGTCTGTCTGTCTGTCTGTCTGCCTGTGTCTAAGTCTGTGTGACTTCACAAAAGTTCTGTCCAACTTGACATTCTGTGTGCTCTTCATATTACATACTGTGCCTGGTTTTGCCTGCATGGTTTGTCAACACTACATATCCTAGAATCTCAGACATGGGGATTTTGTTACTTTAATTCACCGTATTCAACGCAACAAAGGCACATCCAAAATAGACAGAATGCTTTCTACTGCTGTTTATCGTTCTACCTGTAAAAGGTCTCACACATTCTCTATTACATCCGTTTCATCCTGCCACAAAGATAGGGAGAGGGAAAGTGGTGGGGGGGGGGGGGGGGGGGGACAACACAAAAGAGGAAAGAGAGGGCCATGGAAATTATTTCGCCAGCAACTGTTTCATTCTCTTGGAAAACACTTACAAGCAGAACTGGCTGACATCTGTTACATCTATTTCATATTATGAGTGACCAGATGGGGAAATAAAACAAGCCCCCCCCCCCCCCACCTCCACCCCCCTCCATCAACCTTTCCAGCACATACTCACATATGTGATACTTCCATATGTCTTTCAGTGGAGAGGTACCATCCTTGCCACAGAACACATAGACGAACTCTCCCACTCGGCATGCACTGTGACGCTGTCTTGAGCGCGGCAAGCGCTGTCCTTTGCTAGAGCGATCGTCCAGGTCCTGCTTCCTGCCATGGTGGTGAGTCTTCAACAGCTGCCAGTGACAGGAGGAGAGGTTGCTGAGGTCGGTCGCGCCACTGTATCCTGCAGCGATCATAGTGACCTCACCTTGACCTCTGTTGGTCACACTTCCCCATTCTGACTAGCACTCTGAAAACAAACATGCAAATTTTGCATGGCAAGGAGACGTAAAAACTGGTCTGAAAAAAAAACACACAAGAGCACACACACACACACACACACACACACACACACACACACACACACACACATATAGAGTCTCTCTTTGTTTTGTTCACTTCATTTGATTACTGTTGTCCTTGTCATTGTGTGTGTGTGCTCACTCTCACCTGTGTGTACTATATACTACTTCAGAAATATTTTTAAAAAAATTGTAAATCACATTTATTATTACATAAGTAAATGGTGGCTTAAGGTCCCCACATAAACCTTGCTCCTCCAGTTCCACATTCTCCAACGACAAGAGCATCTTTTCTCTCACTTACCTACATAGCTAAATACCCATCCCCACATTAAGAAAAAAACCACACAGGGTATCCAAATAAGCATTATGCTTAGAAAACCAGTGCATACTGTTCTATTCTGCTTGGGCATATAAATGTACAGCAGCATGTATGTGAAAATTAACAATTCTTTTGTTTTGAATTACATAGGAAGCAAATGCACACATACCTACTGATGTGTTTGTAGGTGCATAGGTGCGTGCGTGCATGTGTGCGTGTGTATGTGTAAGTGTGTGTGTGCACAGAAAGACAGAGAGGTCGGGTGGGTGAGCAACAGAGTGACAGATAGACACACACTGGTTTCACATGCATGATATATATTCAACTTCAAGCATGGTTTACACTTAAGTTTTAACAGCTGACACCACAAGCTGTTTTGGTTTTATGACTTCCTTCTTCAGGTAATGGCCATGGCTGTGGTAAAAAGGTTCCTCAATTGCTTGGTTTACACTTAGGTTTCAACAGCTGACACCACAAGCTGTTTTGATTTGATGACTTCCTTCTTCAGGTAATGGCCATGACTGCGGTAAAGAGGTTCCTTGATAGCCAAAAACAAACAAACAGAAAGAAGGAAGAGAACTGTCATATACCCCTGCAGTACAAGACTTTCTGTTTTTAATAAAAATGATTTCAAAGCATGACTTATACGCAAGTTAAAAAACGGCCCACAGATGCAGCATATATTCCATTTCATGTCAACAACCCAGTGAAGGCGCCCTGAAGGCATGCAATTACAAGGCAGTGAATGATGAATTC